>CAHIKZ030004679.1:3630000-3677500 GCA_903632075.3 Acanthosepion pharaonis
TTAATGAAGTAAATGACCTTAGCAAAATCTGTTCAAGCAATTCGAAGAAGTTGAGCTATTTACTGATCCTTTGATCTGGGATCAAAATGACAAACATGAATCACCTTCAATAAATGAGCTATGGTGGGAACATCTCTGTATATGCACTTTACTCAATACATAGTCATGTTTTTAGACAGAAATGTGCAGGTACATTAGTGAATATTTGGCTCACTCACATGTTTGTGTATATGTCTATTCTGTGTATGCATGGTTAGCACACTATATTTCTTTGTATTAGTGTGTGTGTGTATATATATATATATATATATATATATATATATATATATATATATACTTGTATTCGAGGATACCTGTTTACTAGGTTAGCTAGCCAATCTCTCTTGCAGATGCTTGCTCAGGCACATTTGTGTTTATTCAACACCCACAGAGCCCACCTGTGGTTTATACTGCAACTATGCTGAGCAGACCTTAGTTACAGTTTCTGAGAGAGAGCATCTTATCTAGCATGATCAACAATTTGAACAAGGCCAGCACGTTCACGCCATCGGCCACGATGACTTGTGATTTCATTCTAGCACAGCTATCGATGGCACCCAAGAGTTCCATCTACCCAAATTCAATCACAAGCCTTGGTATGGTTTTCAGACCAAGTGATTAGAGCGTTCACATTCTGACTATGAGACCCATGGTCGATTTGTCAGGAAGGATATATATATATATACACACACACACACATATGCATTCTACATGTACATGCAGATGGGTGCATGCCCACATGCATATACGCTCACACACACACACTATGAAAAAAAAAACAGTCTGTTTCATATTGAAAGCAATCTTTGGGCCTGAATATTATATATTTCATGAGTAGTCCTTGTTAATTCTGAAAGAACAAATCCCATGCCATTAAAGAACTACAGCCAGTTTGCTGACAGGCTGAATTCAGTAATCATCTCCACATATGAAGTCAACTGTCTGCGGGAGCCACGATGGGTAGAAACAGATCTAGAAACAGAACACATCTGATCTTTTTTTTTTTTACAGTCCAGTCTTAACTTCCACTCTCCCAGATGAAATGTATTGTCCAAAATAGTGATCTCAGTCATGACAGCCTTGTTTGCCAGTAACTACAAAGCTCTATGTAATACATTGATTGATGGGCTGCATGGCACCATCATTAAATTGGAATGTGAATTGATGCAGTGCTCTTTTTCATTAGGTGGTTACTGTTCTCATTAGACATCTACAGTTTTCACATGCCACTGAGATCTGCTAATAAATAAATAATAATGACAACAACAATGATAAAGTTTGGTAGATCAAAGGTGGGTGAATGAGAAATAATTGAACAAAAGTAGTACAAATAATCTCTGGAACACACAACACTGTCATTCTCCATGAATCATAGACAGTCTGTGAGGCAATAAAAAAAGATTGCATTCTAATTAACTGCTCATATTCTGAAGAAGTAGGTTAACTATTACTGAAACTATGAAATATAAGCAAACAAAAATAAACCAGTACAACCTCAGTCCTATTATACAGGGTGCGATGGATAAATTGTCGTCTAAATTACACAAAAATGAAAATAATACTAACATCTGATTTTAATAGATATATTTACCAAAGTTACACAAAAATATCTTGAAATACTAAAGAGTAAATTTATTCAATAAAATCACCATTGGCTTTAACGATGGCCTCCAGATGACTTCGAAATTTCCTGCAACTCTTCTGGACAGTATCCTTATTTAAGTTGGTGAATGCTGACATAATCCTTACCTCCAGTTCATCTTTGGTGCTACAAAGAGTTTTGTTGCTCAACTGTACCCCACACATAATAATCAAGGGGTTTGCAGTCTGGAGAGTTAGGTGGCCAGATATAAGGGGTGATTTGGTCGCAGAAATAGTCTGATAGCCATGACTGTGTTCTCCTGCATGTGTGGCATGGTGCAGAGACCTGTTGCCAGACATGAGGTCTTCCAGCAGCCACCCGCTTCACCCAGGACAGCACTACCTTCTCAAGGCACTCAATATAGACCTCCATGATGAGTCTGAGGCCCTCACCAACAAATTTGGAAGTTCTTTTCTCATCAGAATGATCAGAGTGAGTTTTCTGAGTTGCCATACCTTTGTAATCAACATTAGACTCATCCAATGCTTTCTGAATTCTCTGTACTGTCCTCAGATTGACACCCAAATACTCTGAAATGTTCATCTTAGAGCTTCCGGTGCAAATGCCAAGTGGTACAGCATGCCATTTCCAAATTCCTGGTGGAGTGAATTGCATCAAGGTGCTCTTCTCACAAACAGTGGCCCAACTGACCCTACTATGCTGTGCAGTCAACAAAACCAAAAACAAACAACATACATGTGCAAAATTAAAAATTTAAAATGGCGACAATTTACCTATCGCATCCTGTATTTGTTACATTTGTGTGTATATCTCAGACCCTAAATGTAAGGACTATTATGGGATGATGGTTTTATTTTATTATACAATCTTTATCCCATAATATCTGTAACATTTGCATGCACATTTCATATGCCAAATTTAACAGCTATTATGGGACAGAGTATTATTTTATTATACAACATCTGTCCCATAATATCTGTGTCATTTGTATACACATTTAATACCCTAAATGTATAAACTATTATGAGACAGAGTATTATTCAATTTTATTACACAACCTCATTTGTATACACATTTCATACCCTAAATGTAATAGCTATTATGGGACAGATCTAGTAATAATTTATATACTACCATATTTAAAGGCATACAAGACCAGGAAATTAGCAGAAGAAGGATCCAGATTTTTGTAGAATCCAAATATTGGCAGCTGATTACAAAGAAAAAATATTCTTCTCTTCTATGCCATTCCCCTTGAGGACATCATAAAGATCAGCAAATAACGATCTGTTATTTTTCATGTTAGACTTTTAGCCTTGGTCAAAGATGTTCTCATGAAAGAACCAAAGTATGCCATTTTTGTAAGAGGCTTAACCTTGTGATATAACTGCTTAGAATGGATCAAACTGTTTTCCTGTGTCTTTGCAGATAAGAACTAGCCTCTCTTCAGTTCATATGACTTGTATCAAACGTCTTCATGCACCAAAGTTCTGATAGTCCACTCTGACACATGAAGTTCTTTGGCAATGACCCTCACTGCTTTTCCAGGATTGTTCTTGATAATGGATGTTATAGTTATATATTATAGTGTCCAAATGTTTAGAATATTTTTTCCTATTTGATACAGTTGAAACATTCCTGCCAGAAGTTTCCAATTTTATATGAACTTTATGTACGAAAGATATTATAGCATTTAGAAAGCTGTCAATGACTTCAAGTCTTTTCATTTCTTGATTTAGCATTTTATCTTCTTTGGGGGATCAGAAAGAAATAAAACACATTTAATTAATTTAAAGGGAGTGATATACTGACAATAAAATGTCTTTAAATAACTGTTGCAACTTGGATATATATAATGTATGCATAGCAAATTGATTACTCAAGCTGACCATTACTACCATATAGTGTGTTAGATCCTCACTGGGCTGCTTTACAATTGTGGACTTGTGAATTATTACACAATTGAAATGGTGAGCTGTAACAGTAAGTTCTATGCTGATAGTTTCTTCTGTTGCACTTCTCATTTATGGAACTCTCTTCCAGCTGCTTGATTCCCAGTCAACTTTAAACTTCAAAAATTTAAATGTAATGTCAATCATTACCTTTTGACTTCTTAATTCCTGTTCATTTATTGTTTTCTCTCCTTAAGTTTTGTCTTTCTCATATTCTTTAATACTCAGTAAACATTTGCATCTTAGTGGCTTTATTTCCTTGTTGGGTTGAAATCATTAAAAAATAAAAAAGACTGTGCTTTGAGTGAATATCTATTGCACTATGCACACACACACACACACACACATGTTTGTGTGTAAATTATTTTCATATGAAGTGTATCTGTACAGAAGACAAAATGAATAAAAAGAGGCAAGAGAAAAAACTATTCTTAGTCGGCATGTTTTGTCCTCTGAGGGACTTTATCAAGGCAATGTAGGGTTTATTTTGCTGTATGCGTTTATATACAGAGGTGTGAATGTCATTGGTTTATTGAGCCTTTTAAATTTGAGAACGTTCGTGAATTACATCAGGTTGTTAAAAGGTCAATCAAATATCATATATATATATATATATATATATATATATATATATATATATTTTAAGACATTTTTATGTTTATACATTCTTTTCATAGATACAAATATTTAAGTAAATGCTCTGTTTGTAATTAAGAGTATTAACAACATCTACCGGCCTGAATGTCCAAGAAATTGTCATAGAAAATATGTGTCCTCCGTATCTATAAAAAAAAAAATGTGTAAACATAAAAATGTCTTAAAATAATTGTCGGACTTTGTCCATTTCATAATGTGCGACATCATTTGTTTACATTTGGATACACATCGAACAGATATGAATGTATGTGAGAAAATCATGGAAAATTATAGTTTAAAAACAGTAAAATCGACCTTGCTAACCAAAACGCTCCTCTGTGGCGAAATCAGTAAAGGCATGTCAGGCTATATGACGGTTCCGTATAGGATACAGGTCCAATTCCTGTCGGAGGACACATTTTTTTATGACAATTTCTCGGACATTCAGGCCGGTAAATGTTGTTTAATACTGTTTATTATAAACGGAGCATTTACTTGAATATTTGTATCTGTAAAAAAGAATGTATAAAGATTAAAAATGTCTTAAAATAATTGTCAGACTTTGTCCATTTCATATAATATATATATATATATATATATATATATATTGTGTGTGTGAGAGAGAGAAATTCAGTTTCAAATGTTTCCAATGTGGTTTTGTGAGTAATTTTAGAGACAAGATGGAGGTCTTAAATTGATACATAATCATGGAACAGTTATTAGGTTTGTAAAAAATAAAGTTTTAAGGTGAGTTGTATCATATGCATGATAGAGCCCACCTTTTAAACCTACAGTTTACATGGAATGATCCATCAAGTGGGATGGCAGGAAGCAAGGTCATAGGTTTTCTGTGAAGGTTATTTTCTCCTAGGAAGATATCTGGACTGTGTAGAGGTTTTGCTACCTTTTCAACGTAGTGTCTCATCTGTATAGCTGGCCTTGGAGATCAAAGTCCTAAAATTTGTGCCCTGTGTTATATCAAAGACTATTAAAACTTGCATTCCCTCTTTGGATAAGAGTTTAAGTCTTTATTTCTGATCCAAGCTGTGTACTTACTGAATTCAAGAAATGACCTGAAAAAAAAAAGCAACAAAAATATGGATAAGAAAATACTTGCCAAAAATGAATAACTTACAATGCTTCAACTTAAGTTTTTATGTGCCTGTGGTGAAATGAGATCTAGAAACTCTAACTTATCCAAGGCTAAGAGGCCACAATGTCTCACCTGCTTGGTCAGAGCTGCCATTTGCAATTTAGTCAAAGCACATGCACAGTTGTAGCTCTTTTAAAACTATTGTTAATTTGCATGCATAGTCAAAAACCTGAATAAGAAGTGAGCAGCACAGATGAGCAGGCAATTGACTCCAGGACTAACTTATTTATGACCGGGCTCTTTGTAACTATCTACCAGTGCCATTTCTTGTTATAATATCAGCAATCATGGCTCTCCACAACTTCCTGTCTTCTGTTGCTCTAAGTAACTTTCAACCCTTTTACTATCCCTTTTTGTACCTGTTTTGCCATCCATTTGCAAAAACTTGTCAGTTCAGTTACTCACTCTTTTTCCCTTACTTCTTTTACCTTAAATATGATCTGTGAGTGTTGAATTCTCCAAGCTTTGTCTCTTTGTTATATCTCCTACTGATTATGTCTATTTCTGATTTAAAGCATATATCCTTTTAATTTCTTAAAACTTCCTTGTTGCTCACATGTTCAGTCTATGGTATTCTCTGCATCTATTGGTAGAATCATATCTCTGTTAGTTCAAATATATTCATCTGTGGACCAGTTATGTTTATCACATTCACTTACATGCAAATACCTTTAGGAAAGGTATGAATCCATCTCCTCCCTCAGTTATGGGTTAAAAAGTAGAACTTGTATCTGGAAAAATCATTGTTACCTCCAAAAAATTGTTAATGTAATATTCAATTGCAAAAAAGGAATTGTTCTTTAAATACCTCAGAAAGTGTTGATAAGCCATAATCAATCAATTCTTATGTGGAGAGATTGTGCAACTTTCACTGTTATATCTAAGTTTAGATGTTATGTAGAAAACTGTTACTACTTGATAAGTAACAATGATTCGTCTAAGAAATTTTAAAAATGTCCACTAAAATCTTTTGTTTGTTAATCAAGTGTTAGTTAAGTGTCTATTACGTTCCTATTTTCCTTGAAACTTCCTCATTGTTCCTATGCTTGGGTCATGACACTCATGTAAATAAAACCACATTTCAATCACTTGAATTTACTTTATCTGTGAAGACATTGTCCAGTATTCACTGCCATCACAGAGTTTAGATATTGCATAGAACACTATTATGACCAGATGTAAAAGCGACAGTAACCAGATGAAGAAATACCTGTTAAAAATTAATAACAACTAAGAAATTCAAAATCTCTTCACTAACACCTCAGCTGTTTGTTAATCAAATATTGCAAGCATGTTTTCTGCTAAAATGCAACACACTCACAGGTTCCCTTTTGTGTAGTAGAGACCTCTGTTTGGCAAAGTATAATAAAAAAAATTATCACAAGTAATAAAAAGAAAATATAACAATACTTCAAATATTATGAACTGAATAACTTGCGTGCTGCTTGTATCCTGGTCGATGAAATAATTATTTTCTTCTGAGCTCATTGATTCCGCTTTTTTTAGAGGGTGTCTTGCTTCGCCATCTCATCTGCATTGAAAATACATTTTTAGAAAAGTCAGTCAATGATATGTTGAGAATACCATTTAAATATGGCTGCCAATGTAGCCCAGGATAAATATGAGTGGTTGTCTGAGTGTCAGTGATATGAAAGAAAAGAGAATGCTCTGTTTTGTACCTTAGTTTTATTTATTTACATATATATTACAACTATAACAACTGTGTACTAGAGTAAAAATTACTTGGTGGTTAGTGTAATTGGATCAAATCTTTGCTTTCATACCATTCAGTATATGCTGAAAGGAAATTTATTTGGCTAAGCCATATCTAGTAGAATGTCATGAGATGATGAATGCAGAATTTCTTCCTTATCTCTCAAGGATACATTCCAAGACACCCAGCGGATGACTGAAACTGCAGTTAATAACAAACCATATATATATAAGATCAATTTTAGGAAAATCTATGACAAAGTGGGAAAAATTAATAAGAGGATATCTAGGAAAGGTTACACCATAATGACAATGGCCTGAAACTCAGTGCCCATCACAAATCAAATAATAAAATGGATTTCATAAATTTCTATTCTCACCATAACAACAAAATAAAATCCAGAATAATCATTCCATCCGATCCCTGCTTGATTCCTCACGTGCAAAACTTTTTTGAAAATGATCAGGGTGAATGTATTAGTCTGTTTTGTCTTTATCATTGTGAAAGGTAGGGGAGTGTGATTTTGAACAAAAAGGGGAAGAAGCTTGTAAGATTTGGGGTGGGGAAAATTCTTTTCAAAAAAAGTTTTGCACATGAGGAATCAAGCAGGGATCGGATTTTTACTAATAATACCATCTACAATGAATTCATGTCAGCCACAGGAACCACAGTTGATGAGTCTTCCCCATTTTTCTGTTTATTTCTCGCACCACTGATGACACAGGCATGCCCAAAAATTCAGGACTAATAACACTAATCTCCATGCTTCATTTCTGTCTTGTGGTTAATAAGTAATATATAATAAATGTTCTTCACACTGATCACATTGGTATCCTTTCATTTTCCCTTGTTTTATTAACCAAACTATCTATTTTAAATATTACAAGAAGCACATATGAACTCTTTTTTTTTAATATATATATATATATATATATATATATATATATAAAATGTATTTTAATCCCACAATAGTTTTATTACTATAAACATTATTTTAGTAGAGATACATGTTTGAGTAGATAACTTTTTTTCAAACAGTGATATTTGTTTTCATGTATAAGAGTCTTTCAAGCTCCAAATTTCTTTAGAACTTCTTCATTTCTCACCTGTTAAGTCTATGGTATTCTTGGTATCCGTCTGCAGAAATATATCTCTGCCCTATTGATTCTCTTCATCTGTAAGGAAATTCTTCCGCATGCTTTGGTCCTTGAATGATACTGAATAAAAATGGTAAAAAATGTGAACAGTCAATGAGAACACACATGTGCAGAAGGAATAAATGTTTGACAACAAACAGAAATCAACCAATCATAATGAAGTATGTTCTTTGCAGCAGTTTGGTAGCTTTACATGTTGCTGAAACAAACTCCGTAGGCTAGATAGGACTCCATAATAGGTTAAATAGCAGGCTAGATAGGACTCATGATTCTTGGATGGAAGTCAGTTTAGGAGGGCAAATTTGAATATAAAAAAAAAACATGCAGAAGGCAATGGGAGACCCCTCCACTGTCTTTGCAAAGAAGTCATGGCTGATCATAAAGAAAAGGAAACTGTGGACAGCCATGACTACCTAAATCCTAAAAAGACATCAAATTTTAAAAAGCAAAAAAAAACCTAGAGCATAAATGTGCACAGATGATTGTATTTTGTACATTGCTTTGAAGTTTTAGATGTTCTAATGCATGTTACAAATTGGGGATGTTAGTATCAAACAAGTACTGAGATTTAAATATCTGGGAAATATTTTAATAGAGAATTGAAAATGTGACACCAAAGTCCAGACATGCATTGGACAAGTGAAAGGTGCATTCCGAAGGCTAAGCAAAGTGCCAAGAAACTTAAAGATTTCATTAGAAACAAAGAAAAGAGTGCTGGATTGTTATGTGATATCCATCCTCTTATATGGCTGTTGTAACCTAGAAAAGGTTACTGAATGAGGAATAACCAAAACAGAGGTTGGAAATGAAAATGATAATCTTTATAACATCAACAAAATACAATACTTGCCAGAGGTGTGAAGCAGGTAAACCACTGCTAGTGGTGGACTACTTAAACAGCATATTATCCCTACTTACTATAGTGTCCAACAGGGCACCTCAAGGCGGTGTAATGGTTAGCAAGCTTGTCTTGCTAGAAAAATTATGACTGAATATTGAGTTTGCTCCTCACTGGGTACTCCATACTTTTGGCCTTGTGCCACATCTAAGCTATGCTTGGAAAATCACTACTATAGTGTCCAACATATTTATGAGGATTGGGACATACCCATTAGTGTTCATAGGTATGGTATATCACACTCAGTCTCTTCATTATCTACTGACAACACTCCCTTCATTATCTATCTGTTGTAACCTAGAAAGAAACCTTGTTGTCAAGCTTGCCCTTCACTGCCATTATTTTTCTTTTTTGCTTGTTAATAGCTCCCATATATTAATGGTAATATTAACTGTTTCCCTACAATAAAACATTTCATATTCATTGATCAAACAGCCAGTACTACTTTTGGTTGAAATTTATAAAATTTTTCTTTTAAAACAATTTTTCATAAAAATAAATTTCTCAAATCTAATAGCTGCTATCACTCTTTCCAGTATTGATAGGGGTTTCCTTCCCAACCTTTTATTTGAAGTGGTGTGGAATCTTAACATCTTGATTATACCATTATTTTCTTTTTGAGTTACGTGTTTTGTAACCTTGAAAAGGTTACTGAGTGAGGAATAACCAAAACAGGTTGGAAATGAAATTGTAATCTTTATAACATCAACAAAATACAATACTCACCAGCAGCATGAAGTAGGTAAACCACTACTCATGTTGGACTAATTAGCATATTACCCCCACTTACAATAGTGTTCAACATATTTATGAGGATTCTGACATACTCATTAGTTTTCATAGGTACGGTATATAACAATGGCAGTGAATGCTGGACAATTTTCCAACAGATGAAGAGAAAACTGGAGGCAACAGAAATGTGGTTTTACAGAAGGATACTGAGAATTCCCTGAATGGAATAAGTAAGCAACGATGAAGTCATAAAGCTGAAATTCTTTGGACATATAATGAGGAAATTGGGCTTGGAAAATTTAAACATCACAAGGCATATTGAGAATAAGAGAGATAAGGGAAGGCAGTGAACCACTTAACTAATAAGCATGTGTGAATAGATGATAGAATGACAAGCAAATGAAGAAAAACTGCTAGGAGCCACAAGGGATAGGAAATTTTGGAGAGCCATGCCTGTTTATGATTGCTTATGTCCTGAAGTGCTGCAGCACATAAAAGTAGATAGAATCCTGGGTTTCCACTTTGACGGTAACAAATATATATATATATATATATATATATATATATATATTTCAATAAATGTGCAATCAATTTACAAATTCATGAATTATTCATACAAAAAACAAATACAAAGGTTAATGATTTAATTGGCGAGAAATCCATCGTCACGAACAATTCAAATAATATACAAAACCCCCGAATCTGTTTATGAATGAAAAGATCCTTGTTTCTATAAATTCCTGTTGCATGAGTTCTTATTATTTTTACAAGCTTTCGTCTGAACAGGAATTTATAGAAACAAGGATCTTTTCATTCATAAACAGATTCGGGGTTTTTGTATATATTTGAAACATTTATGGATTTCTCGCCAATTAAATCATTAACCTTGTATTTGTTTTTGTATGAATAATTCATGAATATATATATATATATATATATATATATATATATATATATGTATGTATATATATATGTATGTATGCATAGACACTATTTTAAAATCAGTTTGCAAACAGTGTATGCAGGAAGATTGACTTGAAAATTGAGTTTAGAAGAAAGAAGAAAAAAAAATGAAGAGGTAAAAAGAACATCTGACAAAGAAGAAATGATAAGAAAAAATAAGAATAAAAAATACAGGAAAAAATCAAACAAAATGAAAGTAAAAAGAGGAAATAAATATAGAAAAAAAGAATTAAGTAAAAAGAAGAAAAAAAAGAAAAACACAAAAAGTAAAGAAGAGGAAATGAAATAAAGAATAAAGAAATAGGATAAGAAGCATGAAAGAAAAAAAAAAAAAAAAATCATCATCCACATGACTGGGTGAGGTGGTATGATTGCTGTACAGCTCAGCATCTGACCAGCTCCCTCCATATGTCTCAATCGTGTGCCAGTGAGTCTCTGTGAATGATCTTCCAAAGGAAAAATACAGAAAAATTGTAACAGAAAGAAAAAAAAGGAAGAAATGAAATAAAATATATTAAAAAAATGAAAAAAGAGAGAAAGAAAGACGCTGCAGATAAAGATAAGAAAGAATTTGAAAGAAAAAGAAGAAAAATAAAGGATGAATAAAAAATCAAAAAAGAGAAAGGAATAACTGAGAAAAAGAAAGAAAATGGCAAGGGAAGCAAAAAAAAAATGAAAGAAATATAGAAAGAAGAAGAAACAAGAAAAATAAGAGCAGAAAAGGTAAAGGTGATAGAGAAAGAATAATAAAGATGGAAAGAGTAAGGAAACAAAGAAGAAAAAGTGGGATAAAAATATAAAAAAAATAAAAGGAGAAAAAAGAAAAATAGATGAAATAAAAGAAGAAAACAAGTGATAAAGAAGGAAAAATAAATAAAAATAAGGATGGAAATGTAAAGAAACAGAAAAAATGAACTTGATAAAGAAGGAAAAATGTATCCCAATGTAATGGAAAAAGAAAGAAAAAATAAAGCAGGAAAAGAAAGAAACAAGGAATAAAAATAATGAGACGAGATAAAGAACAAAAAAGAAAGAAAAACTGAGAGCAAAAACAAAGAAAAAAATAAAAGAGAAATTAAAAGAAAGAAGGAAGAAAAATAAAATTAAATGTGTGCCAAAAAAAAAGCTAAATCGCTTCCTGTGTTACGCATCACATGATGTAATGGTTTCTGTCATCATTTCTCAAATGATCCAGAGTAACCGAAACCATGGCAACAATTGTGAGAATTTGTTTTACAAGACCTGCTGTTCTTGTCCAATACCCAAAAGTAACAATCTTACAGAGCTGAAGGGTTTCAACATCTCTGTTCTTTACCCATAGTTGAAGAGACAAATAAACTTTTCTCAGGGTATTTTTTTTAAAATGCCATGTTCCTTTTGGATGTAGTCAATCATGGCTCTCCACAGATTCTATTTCTTTATTATATATGAATAGCCCTGTCTTTTAGAAAAGATTATGTAGTGGTTTTCCATTGCTTTTTATACAGCTTGGAATTCATGGTTTTCGTTCTTTTAAATTGACTGCCACCCACTTAGCCAATTTTTATCTTAATTAAATGTCATGTTCCTTCAGAATGTAGGCAATTATGTCTCATCATAGATTCCTTTTCTTTAGCATCTGTGAATTGCAATGCATTGCTGGGTAAGATTGTTGTCTCCATAGTTTGGAATTCTGTTTTATCTTTCTCTTAGATTGATTGTCATCCAAGACTAGAGAGCCAAGTCTACCCTGCTATTTAAACCATCGTGGAGTAGTTTCTCATTGCCTTCATGAAGGTTTTGAATTCAGTTTTTTCTTTCTCTTTGCCATCCAAGACGAGCGAGTCAAGTCTATGCTGCTATGTAAACAACAGCTGGTAAGAGAACAGTTGAATTCATGACTTTCTCAAGAGCATTTGCTCAAAAGTGAATGCCACAGACTCAGCTGGGATTTGAACTGATGTTGCTGATTCCACTTTTTGCATCAATTATACTACCTACAGATTCTCCTTTGGGTATTACTACAAAATGTATGCAAACTGTCCCAGCTAGAATTTCATTCATCATTTCCATTATCCATGCTATAAACCATTAGGCCACCCACAACTCATGAAATTGAAAAGAAACACAAAAAAAGATGGAAAAAAAAATGTGATAAACAAAGAATTTGGCAAAAAGAAGAAAAATTCAGAGAAGGTTGAATGCATCTGAGTGGAACCGGTTAAAGAATCTCTTCGGCAGCACCAAAATTTCTAAGAAACAAATAGGAACTAAAAGACATTTGATAAACATTAAAACAGGAAGAGATCTAAATATTGAGATAGAGGCCAAGTCGAGATTTCAATCATTGAATGTTCCAAAATCTGCTGCTGGTTCTAACCTGAAACAAGGCATTCAGGTGTAGCTGATAAGGAAAACAAAATGTAAAATAAAAAGAAATAAATATTGATCTGAAATATCAGGCAGTAATATTTTGACAGCAACAATCGATTTCATTGAAACACCTCAACACGTGCTTCTGCGGTTCTTTAAATTCAATCTCACTTCTTTTCTTTCTTCACACTTTCTAACCAATAGCAAATTCGTACACTGATTTGTGTTTCCCTATTTAATGATGACAAGCTGAGTTACATGATTATTTTTCCTCAAGAAATCTGTTTTTGTTTTGTTGCATATTTTTTTTTATTCCAAAACTTATTTCCTACAGACATTCGAAGACTATCTTTGACCTCAGAATATTCTTAATGTTATTAAGTAAAGGGAGCACCAGATAATTGCAAACAAATTATAATCTCAAGAAAAAAATCAAAATATATTCTGTCTGAAATTCGGAATGAGAAGTTATCATTATTTACAGTATTTACATGCAGACTATTCCCCTCATCTTTGTTTGTTATCACAACCTCTCTGCCATTATGCCTCCTGGACTTCATCAGGTGTATATCAGATAAGCTACAGGTTATTCTGAACTGAATACTTTATTTAATTGTAACTAAAAGAAAGTGATCTTTATATTCTCTCTGAATTTTTGGGACAAGGAATTATCATCATTTATACTATTTATATACATAATATTCTCCTCATCTTTGTTTCTGTTATCACAACGTTTCGGCCAGTGTGCCCTTCAGCCTTCTTCAGGTGTATGTCAGTCTGGATCCTACGTGCCAACAGCCTAGTGGATTAAAACACTGCTTCATCAATTTGGGTACATAGTAATTCTAAGTTCAGCCCTGGACCGAACAGCATGTACTTGAACTCAGTGGAAATAAGACACACAATAACTGATAGTACTAAAATTAAGATTTAGATGAGATGCCCCTAGACATCGGCAGTGGCATGAGAACAATCAACTCCCATAGATTAAATAAAGTGTTCAGTTTGGAATTACCTGTAGGTTACCCAGATTGACATACATCTGAGGAAGGCACAACAGCCAAAATATCATGATAACAACAACAAAGATGTGGCTAATCATTGACACGTAAATAGTGGAAATAAACCTGTACACTTATTCAAAAAAAGGACAGCTCATGTCCACCAAAAAAGTTGGGTCTCATTCATATTGGCTGTCATGACCATCCAGGACAGCCTTCAATGAGCCCTTGGTAGTGTAGGGTCACACGTTTAGCTCCCTCTTGGTGACACCCCAGATGTTGTAAACAGAAATATTCAAATGAGATTAGCCTCAGCAGCCACATGCTGTCAAGTAAGATGATTGTAAAAATAATTGTGCAAACAACTTTTATGTATATGTCATTTGGAGTTTCAGTGTAAAGAAGGAGGAGCCCTTTTCACAAATCCTAACTTGGTATGATAAAAGAAATGACATAAAATCACAGAACACCGCAAACTATCATATAAAAAGCCCAGATGTGCAAGAAATGTGAGAAGCAATCTGATTGGCTGATACGAAGACTAGTCGGTTAATCTTATGGCTTGTACTATCAGGCCGATGAATCAGCCCATTCATCTTTATCATTCGAATTTTCAGTTGATAGATCAGTGCTGTTGTCTCCTAAGGGTTAATATTATTACTGTATATGCTGGCGTACAAGACGACCCCAAAATTTTCATGTTAAAATATAAGTTTTGGGTTATATTTGCCATCCAAGACGACCTCCCCAACCAATCATATTTTAAAATGTATTGTGTTGAATTTATTAAATTGATTCAGTAAGTATGTACTTTCTTTTCACTCAATATTCTAATGAAAAAAAAGATGGGTAGATAATGTCAATTAACTACCACAATCATAAGTAGGTGCTGTGTTTTTGGTAGGCTATTAACAGTAGTCTGAATGACTGAATATACGTTTTATTTTTGTGAAATCATACCAAATATAAGGTAAGAGTAGTTTTATTACACTACACTAGAATTTTATTATTTTATTATGATAATAATGTGAATTATGTTGTTTCGGTAGAAAATATTTGTGTCAATAGTTACTAATGCAAGGGTTAGCCTACCATCAAATCAAACATGCTAACAACTTAGCATATACCACAGGATTTAAGGTTCACATTTTATACCTGGAGTATGACAGCTCCCTATTTTGGGGAGGATTTTTTAAGGTTAAAAGGTTGCTTTGTACACTGATATATATGGTAAATAAAGGAAACACCAGATAATTGAAAACACATTATAATAAATAAAAACTCTCATCCTTGAGATCAACTTTGATGCCACCTTATTTGAGACTGTATACCTGGGATATGTTTTTTTTCATTCCTGTTGCCTGTTACATCCATGATCACTCAGCAAGATAGGTAGGATAGCAGGTACTTAACCTTATATTTACACTTAGGAAGTAATTCTGTTTTTTTTATTCAACAAATGTTATTTTGAGAGAAATCGTTAAATGCATAACTTTTTCCTTTCCATAATCTACACCTCTTGAATCTAGATTTACATGCAAATACTTTTCTTAATACTTTCCATTACATATAATGGCTGGCTACTCTCTATTTCCAAGCACATCTATCTGCTAAGGTAGCTCAATGATTCCTGTTGAAGACACCTGCTCAGGTACATTTGTCAGCACCCACATAATCCACCTGTGATTGTACCGCAACTATGCTGAGAGAACCTGAAAATGCCAGTACATTCAAATCCTCAGTCATGGGGACTTGTAAACTTTGAGCTAGCACAATCATTTACAGTTTCCAAACAGTTCTGCCTATTCAATCTCACTCAGATGGCTTGGATCAATCTGTGGTATATTTTCAAGGTGCTGCACACTGTGATTGCCTCCTCAGACCAATAACAGTGATGTTACCTTCCTGACAAATCTAGCATGGTGATATTTGAACCTGTGTCTTATGGTTGTCAAGTGAACATTTCAGATACACAGCCACAACTTATGTACGTATATATACATGGTGCACCAGGTAATTGGGAACAAATTATGATATAAAGAAAAAAAAACAATAATATTAAATGAAAAGAAAATTGGATTATTTTCAAAAAATATTATGCCCTCAGTTTCAAAGATATCCTTGATGCATTTTCAAAGATATGCGGATACATTTTCAAAGATATCCTTGATGCATTTTCAAAGATATCCTTGGTGCAGTTTCAAAGATATACTTGATGCAGTTTCAAAGATATCCTGGAAGCATTTTCCAAGATATCCTAGATGCATTTTCAAAGACATGTTTGGGGCAGTTTCAAAGATATGCTGGGTGCATTTTCAAAGATATCCTTGATGCAGCATGAATCAGGTGGTCTTATGTCAATGATGATGTCCTTTAATGAATCCTTAGTGGTATGAGACCACTGATTGTTCACTTTTTGGATATAATAGTCCAAGAGAGACAGGAGGCCACATGATGGGGATGACATGATCTTAAAAATTCTTTGCCGACCATACAGCTATCAACCTTAATCCAGAATTTAATCACCATGTCTAACATCTCAATGGAGGACTGTCATTGATGAAGCTCTGTAGGGAAAAATGAAGTGTCATGATATAACACTTACATTTGTTGTTCATCAATCCTAGGATGTTGTGAACTTGGTGTACATTGTGATGGGTACGTCTCTGGGATCTGTACAAAGCTAACCAGTGTTCGTTTTGTTTACCTTGCCTCTTTCAAGAAGCTATCTCTGAATAGCTGTTCTTGGTATGTAGAGCCATGGTCATGGCATGCCTTTATGGTGCATTTATTAAGACACAGAAATATAATGAAAGCTTTAGTGTAATTATACAAATATGATTCTTAGTTACCCAGTTAGTACTGACCTTGAATCTCTGTGCTTAACTAGGTTTGACAAGTAGCTTCATGATGCATTTATTAAGCTATATAAATATGTTGAATGTTTGAGTATATGTTGTACAAATGTGATTCTTAGTTACCCAATTAGTACTGACTTTGAATCTCTGTGCTTAACTTTGTTTGGCAAGAAACTTTAGGATGCATATATTAAGCTACATAAATATGATAAATGCTTGAGTGTACTTATACAAATATGATTCTTAGTTACCCAGTTAGTACTAATGTTAAGTCTCTGTGTTTAAGTAGCTTCATGATGCATTTATTAAGTATCTGTCTATATCTCTGCGATGAGGTACTATGATTACTTGCATTATTTTCATTACTTGGACTGTTGTCCTCATCTTCATTGATTTTCTCTAGCACTCCTTATTACTGCTGCCCATATTGTATTCATTTCTATGCTTGGTCGACTCAGGAGATTTTTGTGGCCTAGCATATGTGCTGATTACTTAAGTTTTCATATTTTCCAGTAATGCTCTCTGTCTATTATTTCAACCTTGTCCCACAGGGAATGGTGATCTTCGTTTTCCCTCCATATGTGGTCAGCTATGCCTGATTATTCTATTTCCCCTTGTGTTACCACTGAATAACAACAAAAATTTGCAATATAAGCTCTGGTAAAAAATGCATAATAATAACAGAAAAAAATTGCAATATAAGCTCTGATAAAAAATGCATAATAATAACGGAAAAAAATTCCAATATAAGCTCTGGTAAAAAATGCATAATAATAACAGAAAAAATTTGCAATATAAGCTCTGGTAAAAAATGCATAATAATAACAGAAAAAAATTGCAATATAAGCTCTGGTAAAAAATGCATAATAATAACAGAAAAAAATTGCAATGGTAAAAAATGGTTGCTGAGACATTAGGTTTATAAATCCCTAAAATTCATTCACAGATGTCCTCAAGGGCACAAGGCCCAAGACATTGGTTAGATCCAGTGACTAGACCCAATTAGTTGTGAGTTCAATACCAGGCCACAGCAATGGTGAAATAAAACATGGAGATTTGAGTTAAAGGGAAATAACTGAGACATCTGGAAGAGGCATGGCATGTGGAACTAGAACAATCTACACCGGTGGATGAAATAAAGGGTTCAGTTCAAAATTTCAATCACCTGAAAAAGGCCAGAGCATACAATGTTGTGAATATCGCAATGAAGATGAGGATAACAGTCCAAGTAATGTAAATAATGCAAGCATTTATTAAGCTATATAAATATGTTGAATGTTTGAGTGTACTTATACAAACATGATTCTTAGTTACCCAGTTAGTACTGACCTTCAGTCTCTGTGCTTAAGTATGTTTCTCATATAGCTTTATGATGCATTTAAACTACACAAGTTATGTTGGTTGTGACTCATATTATTATTGACTGGTCATTGATTTGGTCCACTGATCAGCATTTCTAATGTTCATTGGTTTGTCCTTGAATCTCCCCAGGAAAGAGAAAGAGAGAGAGAAATGTTTTGTCTAACACTGTGTTTATTTAACTGCTAATGTTTCCTGTTTTAAAATCTAACAAAAAAATCAAATAACATGTACACTACAGTTCAAAAGTTTGAGGTCATTTTTGGTGATTTTTTAAATTGGCTCAAAACATAATTGTTCTGTACTTTAAATAAGAGAAAATTATTATACATGGTTAAAAAAAAAAATAAAGTGAGGAATAATTTTTTATGAGAAATTTTATTGTGGCATGTTATATTCCATGCTAATAGGAATATGGAATAGACAAACATGGTGGATAAATAGTTACAGGTTTATTGTAGAAACCAGTACAACAGGAAAGGAAATAACAGTTATGCACACGATTGTTGCAAGTCAGTATAGTTGTGTGCGTGCTGCTATCGGAAAGGCTGCTAGTTCTCGCAGATCCTAGCTCAACTCTCCTGCCCACTGTCCTAACGGATACTTATAGGTGGTTACCACCTATAGTGCTGCCACTCATGGGGGTGGCAGGTTATTCCATTACATCATGACAAAAAGACAAAAACATTTTATGATTAAATTTAGCTCTCGTTGAAATATCCTCCTTTAGCCTTGAATACTGCAGCACATTTTTTTTACAAAAGTTTCTCAAAGTATAAGTTTGATAATTGATTCCATTCTTTTTCAATGACTCTAAGAGCTCTCTTTCATTTTTTTAGATGAAAAGGTTTCATTCTTCTGTTAAGTTCATCCCAAACTAATTCTGAGCGTGTCTTCAAACTTTTGAACTGTAGTGTATATATTTATTGCACACAGGAAGAACACCAGTACAGGCACTAATTTCTCTCCTTGAATTTATAATGGTAATCCTAATGTTAGACATTTCTTTAAAAGGAAAACTTCAGCATTCAATGATCAAGTAGCCAGTACTGCAATCAGTTGAAATTTATAAAATCTTTCTCTTAAAACAATTTTTGAGGAATATAGGTTTCTTAAGTTCTCTATCTGTCATAGCTCTTTCTAGTATTGATGGGGATTTCTTTCCTAACTTATATAATTACTTCTCTTTGACTTACATTTTTAACTGTTGTAAGTCCTCAAGTGTGTGATTTCTATTATTTGGTACAGTTCTTTGGGATTTGGTAGTGTCAGTTCACAAAGTTCAAAGAAGTGTGGTTTTCCCCAAGACCCAGAGACTTCACTTGCTCAAAGACATTTTTAACTATTGAACTGAGAAAGCAGTTGTATACAGCTGATAGTTTAGATATTTTTGAATGCGTTTGGTGATAATCATGACATCCATATTATAGTCTTGCTCTGAGAATGTTATTTAAGTAAGTAGGTACAAGAAAATAGTCAATTATTATTAATTCTATTACTTGTATTGCTATTGTCTTAATTTTAGTTGTTTTCCCTTACAATTTTCAGACTGTTCTTTTATGGTCATTAGCAACATGACAGCTGCCTTACTGGTTAGGCTACAGAGCCTGCTGGCTGCATTAATTCAAATCTCACCATACAGCTACTCACTACCTTCTTCACCTACTTTCACTATTTTTATTTTCCTTAATGTGTATCATATGAACTTTTGGAATTTCTAATTTTCAAACATGCATTCTGATGGTTTACACTTACGTTATTCCTTTCTTCTTGCTTTCCATTACTACTTTGTCTAACAGTTTCTTTCTACTTTCCTTCTCAATTTACTATCAACTCAGTATTATTTACATATCTTATGTTGCTATGTCTGCTGATAATAAATCCTGGTAGGTCTTCTACTTTTCAGGATTGTCCTGCTGTATATAAAAATTAAATAAAAAAAACACATGATTGTTTTATTCCAATTTCTACTGGACACATTAATTCAAATATTACCATATCACCATTATCTTCTTTGTCCACTTCATATGCATGTAACCATCTTTACTTGTGAATACCAGGTGCTGTAAGCTTTGATGTGTGGGTGGTGTAATGGATAATGACTCAGAATTATTAATCAAATACCTGAATTCCAATTCTCATTGGGTCCATTATATTCACTTACATGCGTGTAAATACCCTTCTCCCTCCGGCTATGGGTTAATCAGTAAAACTTGTATCACTAAACTATAATTATCTTCCAAAAAAAATTCTTACAATCTAAAAATACTTTCTGGCTGCAAATGACCTTCAAAGGGTTGATAAACCATAAAATGAATCAATTATCATTGAATGTTTTGGAATTTCTTTAATAAGGCATTGTGATTTATTATTTTCCAGTTGGTATTTCTTCCATCTTCAATATCTGTCTATATTTCTAAGATGAGGTATTGTAATTATTTACACTATTTACATTTATTGTCCTCATCTTTGCCATATTCACAACACTTTGACTGTTCCAGCTTTCTTCAGTTGATTGGAATTTCGAACCGAATCCTTTATTTTATCCACTGGTGAGATTGTTCTAGTTCCTCATGGATACATAGCCCAGTGAACAAAAGCATTGGTTGAATCCAGTGACTTGACCCAAACAGTTGTGAGTTCAATACCTGGCTACAGCAGAGGTGAACAAAAACTTGGAGAGTTGAATTAAAAGGGAGATAACTGATACTGAAATACTCGATAGTCATGGCACGTGGAACTCGAACAGTCTACCCCGGTAGATGAAATAAAGGGTTCAGTTCAAAATTCCAATCACCTGAAGAAGGCCAGAGTGTACAACAGTTGAAACATTGTGAATATGGTAACAAAAATGAGAACAGTCCAGACTATGTAAATAGTGTAATTAATTTATGCTTCTTGTTCCTACATGACACAGGTGATCATTGTTCTCCACAACTTCCTATTCCTTGTAGCTCTAAGCAATGCTTGAATCTTTATCATTCCTCTTTGTCTCTATTCTGACATTCTTTCATACAGTTTTCCTCTGCCTCTCCAGTTGGTGCAATTTTTTTAACCATTTTATCCCAAGCAAGGCAATAAAGTCACTGAGATGCAAAGGGTTACTGAGTGTGAGAGAATATGAGAAAATCAAAAACATTAAAGAGAGAGAACAATAAAAGAACAAGAATTAAGAAGTCAGAAGATAATGATTGTAATTAAATTTTTGAAGATCAAAGTTAATTGGAAAGCAAGAATCTCAAAGAGAGTTCTACAAGCAAGAAGTGTGAAAGAAGAAACTGTTGGCATAGAACTTATAGTTATATCTTGTAATTTCAACATTAAAATGATGGGCCCTAGCTGCCAATCTAGTAAAGCATTTAAATTTGTAAAGTCAAGGTACCAAATTAGAAAGCTCTGAAAAAATGATCATGGAAGTATTCATAGAAAAGGCACAGGGAAAATACATTATGGTGGTGAGAAAGTGATTGAAGTCAAGATGGCAAGTCAGGACTGATAACTGTCAAATGATAAGAGTTTGCTGCCAATCTAGTAGTACACTTAAATTCATAAAGTCAAAATACCAGAGCAGGGAACATATCAGAACAATTACCATGAAAATATTTATAAAAAAGGCACAAGGAAAAATACATTATGGTGGTGAGAAAGTGACTGAAGCTGAGTTGCTAGGTCAAGACCAATAACATTGCCGATGCTTCTTTGTATTTTATCAAGAATCTCTAAATGCATAGCAGAAGTACCAGACTAGATGTGGTAGCAGCATGCTAAGAATACCATGAATTGGATATGTGAGCAATGACAAAGTTTTAAGGAAAATGGAAACTAACAGGTCACTTATATTAAAAATCAAAAATAGCTGAAATTTTTGGGACACATAATTAGGAGAGAGAGACTTTTCTGATTTTTAATACTTTTATCTTTTAGGAGGTATATTTCACTATTCCAGTGTACCTTTGGATATCTGTGCCACATTTTCCATTGTCTTTTACTACCTGATCCAGATCAGTTAAATTTCTGTAACTGCTTGATTCTGATATCCCCAATTCATGCTTCACACCTCCGGCTGACTCTCTTTTTGTAACCAAAAAGGGCTTAACTGATAAGATGGTTTTCATGTTAAAATAAGCTACCTGAGGCAAAGGGATACAAGTCCTACTATTTAACCCATAGCTAGGGGAAGGAAGAAAGGAAGGAAGTATATTTGTGTGAAAGTGAACAACCTCATCTGAAGTATGAATTCAACACATCAATCACACTTTCCATGATGATAAATGCTATTCTACATGGACATCCAAATACCTGATAATGGCTGATATAAATAAATAATATTAATGATACAATGTAGCAGCATGACAGGTTGAAACCATTTACTCCCAATGGTAAACAAATTTTAAGGAAGGATTTACTTCTAAAGCAGAATTTTTAAAAAACCACAGATCATTAATGAAAAGTGAAAGACATAAAATAGGCTGGATTTTTAACTTGGCTCACCACTTCCTCATGCACAAGTGGTTTTGAATTCAGAAACGGCTGCTATGTAACTCATATCTGGGATAGAAGAGATAGATTCATGCATTTTCCCAGGATATTTGTGCGAAAGTGAATGCAACAACCTTTGCACAACAATCACATTTTTGTATAGACCCCCTTTCTGCCTTCTATCATCATGGCTGATGCTAACCTTCAAGTGAGTGATTTTTTGCACCTTCTGAGTCTAACATTCTCGGCTGACCTGAAATGGAAGGAAACATTATATTGAATCTATTGTTAGGTCAGCTGCTAAAAAAGTTGGTTTACTGTGTCATGCAAGACAATTTTTCTCTCCAGAATCTATCTTTCTTACTTGTAAGTCTACCATTCATCCATGCCATTGGTATTGCTGCTGTATATGGTTCATTGCTCCTGCTATATTTAGAGATTCTTGATAAAATCCAAAGAAGAATCAGCAATATTATTGGTCCTGACCTGGCATCTCAGCTTCATTCACTTTGCCACCACTGCAAACTAGTTTCCGTGTGCCTTTTCTATAAATACTTTCATGGTAATTGTTTGGATAAGCTCTTCGCTATAGTACCTAGACTTTATGAATTTAAGCACAGTACTAGATTGGCAGTTAGGTCTCATCATTTTACAGTTGAATTGGCTAGATGTAACCATAAGTTCTATACTAAGTTTCTTTTCTTGCATTTCTTGCTTGTGGAACTCTCTTTCAGCTCCATGCTTTCCAATTAACTTTGATCTTCAAAAATTTAAATACTGTTTTCCTGATTTCACTTCTATTGTAGTCCTGGGTATTATGATAGACTACATCCAGCAAAAAGGCCTTTGATCAGGAGACTGGAAGTTTTGATGAGCGTGAAAACCACTTCTTAGTTGCTGTCATTCCCGGATTCACCGACCTGGGGTGGAAGCAAGAGTTAGCATGCCAGCTATGGGCAAATAGCGAACTTCCAAACGAAAATGAAACACTATGAAAGTATAAAATACATTTTTATGGTAAAAATACCAGCAATACATTTTCATATAAAAAAAAATGACCAATACACATATATAGTAAAATGACCAACAGTACATTTTTAAAGCAATGACTATCAATACATGTTAACATCAATATATGTTATTCGTAGTTGAAGGTATACAATTGTGTTCAAAATATATTTAGTTGAAGTTATAAAATTGTGTTCAAATTATTTAGATTTTAACATTAAATAACCCATAGAGATGTTGATATGCCGCTAAAGAAAATCAACCAACTAACACTTTTATTGTTCTCGTGCTTTAGTAATGTTTCTGTTTTTTAATTCTTTCAGACCCAATAACCCCTTGTGTCTTAGTGGCTTTACTACCTTGCTTGAGGTAAATCTGATTAAAAAAAAAAAAAGATAACTGCTATGCTACATGCAAATCCATATACCAGAAAATAGCTGATATAAATAAATAAAAATAAATAATATATATATATATATATATATATATATATATATATATGGTGCATCATTTATTCTGTAAACAAATATATAATTATTACCTTAATTTTGATACAAAATTTTCTTCTTAGATGTAATTAATATTTATCAATGAATTAATTGCATTTATAAGAAAAGAGATAATGTTGAATAATAAATAGTTGTTGAGTAAAATGAATGCTTTTTTATTGTTAGGATACTTATTTACTTATTTGATGTTCCTATATATATACATTGTTATACATCCGAATGGACAGTGAATGATTCCTTTCAAGGAGTGGGTTTGTCTCTATGAATGGATCTTTACAGGAAAAGAAGCTTCAATACTAGTAATAGCCCTCAACACACTTGTGTCCAACCTGCTGGAATTCAAAGGTTTTTCTTCTCCAAGACTGGCTGTCACCAAAGTCTAAAGAGCCCAGTTTGTGCTGCTAGTTAACCCATAGTTGTGGAGGTTGGGAGTAGAAATGGATTCATATCTTTCCCAAGGGCATTAGTGTAATGGTAACACAGCATACTCAGTTTAAATTAGAACTATTTTTGAAAGAGAAAAAGAGAGACAGTGGAGACATAGAAATCAACATTGCATGGTGACTGTCAGTTTCTCACTTCAATGTAATTTTCAGATTTATGAAATTGACAATCACCATGCAATGTTGATTCCTATGTCCACACCCTTGATACCTATAAATAGTCTATCTCTGATATTGATCACTCTTCCCCTATAAATATACCAAATTTTTATTTATATATATATATATATATATATATATATATATATATATATATATATAGAATGGGTTGGATAAAAAAAAATCTACATATCTGTACGTATACTTGGACATATGTATAAATATATTTCTTCCTCAGGTGTTATAAATACAGTGCTCAATGTTGTGAAACAAAGCAATATGTATATATTAGTGAATATACATAATATCCAATGTCGATAGTATGACTCAGTTTTATGGAGATTATATTTGCACCTGAAGTTTGCAAGAACTGCATGAAACTCCTAGTTGTGCTATCGATATTGGATATTATGTATATTCACTAATATATATATATATGTGTGTGTGTGCTGGAGGTGGATTTGCTGAAGGTCAGTTCAAATTCTGGTAGATTGTATTTTGCTCACTTTGTAGTAATGGTTCTTAAAAAAGTCAGGAATTCATCTGGCTCCAGCAAAGGTTAAAATAACAGTGTAAACTGAGTTTTCTTGCCTTTGTTTGCTGACAGTTTCAACTCTCAATTCAAATGTGAGTACGGCTCTTGGGAGTCTTTGTTGCACATTATGCAACATTTATCAGTTCTTCCGAAAATTGGCACTTTTACTCCACAAGCCTTCACCACTATAATCAAATCATGTGTGTGGATAGTCTAGCAGTTCAGTTATAAGCAGAATGGTTGGGCTCCCTCATATATCAAAATCAATGGGAGAGTTATTGATAAACCTATAATAATTGTTCTTGTCCCTCCCTTTGTTAGTTCGCACGACCATTACGCCCTGCCATCACATAAATAATGGACTATTCTGTTATGATTGCATGGGAAGACAAAAGATAAATTAAAGATAATGCTTGGTTTCAGTCAAAAAATGAAAGAAGAGAAGATAGAAGTTCTTAAGTTCTGTTCATATTTAATATTTTTAGCGCAATATTTTATTACTGACATTAATTTCAAATTTTTAATGAGGCGATAGGGGAATTTCTATGAATATTTTATTGTTGCAGAACTGACCATGAGCTTATTTAGTGATTAATTTAAGAATTAAGATTCATCAGAAATTTTAAAATAGCAAAACTGGGAAATTTTCATAGGTTAAAACTTTTGGGTTGGTGCATAATTATCAGGCGTTTTTAAACCATATTTATCATGAAAAAAGGAACATAACAATTCAACAACAACATTTTTAAATGATTATTCCAGAGAGTATGATTATCAACACACATTTTTATAACCTGAAAATAAAATATTTTTATTAACAAAAGTAAACAAAACAGCAATTTTTATTAGCAAATAACGGCCTACAAAAACGCCTGATAATTATGCACCAACATCAATAGTAAGAATAATAAGGGATATTGAAATATATTTAGCTGGACCCACTTCTCCAAATATGGTAAAATGTCCAAACATCAAACTTTTTGGAAGGTTTTCTTGGTTAGGTTAATAACTTATCAATACCCCTTGTACATACACACACACAAACTCTGATATATAGACAAAAAATATTGTGAATTATTCTACTTAAAATGGTGAAAATTTGCTGAAATTATTATGAAAATAAATTTATTCGCGTTCACTTATGCACTAATACCCTTGGGAAATGTCTGAAGGTAGTTATTCTCTCCAAGTTATG
The DNA here is from genome assembly GCA_903632075.3 of Acanthosepion pharaonis. Lineage (NCBI taxonomy): Eukaryota > Metazoa > Mollusca > Cephalopoda > Sepiida > Sepiidae > Acanthosepion > Acanthosepion pharaonis. The sequence continues at coordinate 3,656,746 of CAHIKZ030004679.1, forward strand.
GGTTAAATAACAGAGCAGGCTGGACACTCTAGCCTTGGAAAAAGGCTACTATGAATTCAAAACATTGAGATAACCACATCATTATCTTTCACAAGAAATCATGGCAGTTCACAGATATAGAAAAAAATGGAAAAAGAACTCAAAATATTTGTAACAAATGGTAGTTTTACTCAACACCACAAATTACTTTAAAACCAAAACTGTAGTCAGTTTCCTTCTTGCTTGGAATAAAGTTCCCTAATTTGTTTCTTTAACCAAGCAGAGTAGAATAACTCAACCAATCCAACATACGTGTCTTCTGTTTGCTATAACAGTTGCACTGCTTTAGCACCTTGTTAAGCACTTTTTATAGATTGAGTGACAGATCAAATTTGCATAGATGAAGAAATAGTCTCATGAAAGTATCCAATTCTGAGATGTATCTTTTCTTAAATATACAACTTGTAAAGCTGCTGTTTTCTTTTTGGTTTACTTTACATACTGAATCCATTTTCTGCCAGGAGATAAGCCTCTTATGTTACAAAAACATTAACCTGAAACTCAAGTCAAGTTCTTAAATTGTCTTGCCAGATCAAGATTCTTTCCTATGGATGCCATGCATACTGCCATGGTCATTTAGAAATATCAAGACTGTCATCTTTAAACTCTTGCTTTCTCAGATCAATAGTTAAAATGGCTTCAGCCACATGAAGCCTGTAGATCTTTGCAAGGATCATTTTTCGTTTAACCTCATGAACTGGCATTACATAATCACAAAGAAGTGGTACTTGAGGACTACCAATAATAGTGTTACATTCTTCCTGAAACCAGATCTTCTGATCCATGCTACAATAATTTCCACCACTGGCTGGATATGAATGCTTCAAACACCTAAAACTACCTTCCATTTTTACTCAAACACTGAAAGGAAAATAAGCAATACAATCCAAAATTCCGACCCAATAGCACCCACTACCACCTAAAGAAACTAAATAAAAAAACAGGGCCAATTTGAGCCCAAGAAAGGACATAGAAGCCCATCAAAGGGACATTTTTGGCAGTTGGACAGCATCCTTGCTCAGGTTCACAGACTTTGTTGGAAAGCAACCTCCTGTCTCCAAGAGACAGCTCGCCAAATGCCATCACCACAGTAAGTCACAACTGATCCTTCTGCTCCTTCCATACACCTCTGCAGACGCCTTTTACAACTCCACTTCTTTTTTCAATAAGAGACATTTACACTTATTTATCATTTGTTGTAAAATGGATAGCACATGTAACTCAAAGAGAAAATGATAACATAATCAAGATGTTGGCATTCCACACAACACTGAAGAAAAGGTTAGGATGGAAACCCCCATCAATACTGGAAAGAGTGATGACAGTGGACTTGAAAAATCTATTTTGCTGAAAAATTGTTTTAATAGAAAGATTTTAGTCAAAAGTAGCACTAGATGCTCTGTCAATGAATGTCAAAATCTTTCCTTATAAGGAAACAGCTAATATTATCATTACTGAGAGAATTGGAGAGAATAAACACTACACTTTGATCCCAGCATGATGGCCAGTGAGTGAAGAAAAGGATTACTCGAGTAGCACTGGCTACTTGGTCAATGAATTCCAAATATTTCCTTATAAGGAAATGGATAATATTATCATTATTATAAAACAAAGGAAAATGAATATATAGGGTCAAATAAAGCAAACTGTCACAAAGCTGCACATTCAAATTGTCGTAAATCCACTCTTGCAGCAGTTGGCTTTCTCCTTGCCGTCTTGTTCACTGATACCGACTTTATATGTGTTTGAAGGCAGATGCACATCTGGATTATCAACCATTTTCTATAATAAATAATGGATTGTGTCTGCTTCGGTTTTTCCCTATATCATGGAGCCAATGGCATCGGCAGGCGTATGCCCTCAGTCTTTTTGAAGGTAAGTTGATCTCTTCAGCACAGAATCTAAAACATTTGCAATAAATGGCAAAAAGGATGATTTCTTTTTCTCTGTTTTTAAAAAAAAAATCAAATAAAGGTCATAAATGTCAAAAGTGATTATGCTAAAATTAAAACAATGATTTAATAGAATCAAATTTTTAAATTCATTTTTATGTATAGGTAACGAAAAGCATCAGCAGTGCGACAGTATATTGGGATTGCATATCCTTATCAGATACAATTAAATGTCACTGTTACTTTTGATTGTTATTGGCCAATAATTGATATCAATGGAGCAGACTGTTTACTTTTCTGTTTTTCTTTTCATTTGTAACCCTGACCTGAAAAAAAGGTGGATAAATCAGAGAAATCATTTTAAATTACAGTCGTTGAAGAAGCAGTAGTCATACTAATGGCAGAAGGATTAGTACTAACTTTTGCAGTGGTTAGAGTCTGATAAGTGTAACAGCTAGCTTCTGATATGACAGTAAATAGTTTATCTGTGTTTGGCACAAGGTTATAAAAATATTCCTATAAAAGCAAGAATGCTGAAAGGTTCTCAGCTTCACCAAGAAGCTCTCACCCAAGAAGTTCCCATGTCTGATTACTTGGTCAGATTTGGAGGAATTGATTTTTGCTAATATCTCTCTCTCTCTCTTTTATATATATATATATATATATATATATATATATAGGATGCGATGGATAAATTGTCATGTAAATTACTTAAAAATGAAAATAACACTAACAACTCAACAGATATATTTAATTAAATCATTAAATCATGAATTTGGTGATAGAGTAATTACCAGTTCAGTCCCTGAGATAGGCAGTGCAAACATGGGCTTAGTGATAACTAAACATTACTAAATAAGAATTAGATGGAATATCCCTAGATATGGTCAGTGGAACGAGAACAGCCTACCACTGTAAAAATTTCCAGAAGGTTACATGAATTGACAAATACCTGATGAAGGCCGGTGGAGACAATGGGCCGAGATGATGTGACAGTCTGTATGTTTATGTAAATATGTTAGAGATCCAGTTTAAAATAATAGCTCAACATATGTCTGTATCTGTATAACAGCTGAAACAAATGATACAGCTGCATAAGCATCTGGTTGTAATTTGTTGCCACTCCCCCCACCCCCAGTTCCCAGATCAACAGGCCGTTTGCACTTATATTTATTTATACAGACAGGCTCAGTAAAGAATAAATGATGGAGTACAATTGTTTTATGCAACCTCACCTTTATGTTCCCAGGTAAAATGACTATATCATTATTTGGCGTTACATGTGTAACAGGTTGTTGGTAATATAGATTCTAAATATATGTTTTATCCCTGCCCCCTTTGGACAACTGAATAGTATTGATATATTTGGGTGTATGGCTGAGCGGTTAGCATTCCGACCATGAGACCTGAGTTCAGATCATATCATGGTTGATTTGACAATCAAAGTATGCAGCACCATTGGAAATTTTTCTTATTTTTAACAGTATCACCCCATGCAATTCAGTAAAGCCACTAAGACACAAGGGGTTACTTAATGTGAAAGGATAAGAAAAAAAGAAACATTATTAAGGAGTGAGACCAATAGAAGAGTAATCAAGTAGACAGTAGATAATGGACAGTGGCCCAGAATGTGAAATTGGAGAGCCAATTTCGAATTCTGGCTGACTTTGTTACATTTACTTTCATGCAAATACTCTTTTCCTTCATGTGGATACTGTAGTTCTCTAGCACAACTATGTCTATGACCTGGCAGGTCCTTTTATTTATTTATTTTTTCTTCTTCATAATAATAATAATAATAATACAGATGCAATATTACAAGCCTACTGCCACCCAGCAGCTATTTCCATGGTAAATGTTCAGATAATTTCCATTCTTTAATTCTACCAGTTCAAAGTTTTACAGTCAAGACATTCCCTATGCCTACCACAGAGTTGAATCACCCTCATTTCCTCTGTGTCCCAAACGTAAGAAGGAACTCCTATTCAGACAGCTTTTTCCCAACACCTGCTACTTTGTGGAACAGGCTGCTTAGTGGATACTTTGCTGGACACTACAAGTTTAACCTTTTCAAGTCAAAAGCCAATTATTTTCTATCCTCCTTATCCTCATAATATTCACTTCCTATCACCTCCTCTTTCATTCATATAACATACTTCATTCACCATAAGTATTTTAACAGTAAGCCTCTACCTTGAGTGGCTCTCCAGCCTTGTACTGGGTAAACTTTAGTAACAAAAAAGTATTTAAATTTACTGTTCCATACCATCTTTTAGCAAATCTTCCAACTGAGACCTGAAGTAAATGAAGGATTTTCTTAGGGAGTTATTGAGCATATTGGATTGAAAGAGTGTTTTATAAGTATGTGAGAAGTACTTATTACCACAAGCTTGTGTCATTCACATAAAGATGGATTTTTTGTCATTTTCTTAATGTGCATTGTTGTTATTGATTTATTATTAGCAAGCTCAGTCATATGACTTTTAAGCTTTTTAGTACTTGTTTTGTAGTAATAGTAGCCAAATACTTAAACAGTTAAATGTGTTAAACGCTTTGTTGTTATGTTATATAAGTGCCCACCCCTGCTCTGTTGATTTCTTTTTCTCATCTTAACCCACCCACTTCTCTTGCCCACCTCCAGCCTTTCATGGCTTACCCCAGCCCAGAATCATACTAGCTCATGTGAGTACATTGACACATATGCACTGAGACAACCTACAGTAATAAATCCACATCCACATACACACACACCTAGCATTTAGTTCTTCCTTCCTTTTTTTTAACTCATTATAATATGGTAAACAATATGTATTGCCAAAACATGGAGAAAATGTGACAGAGAAAAAGAGAAAGAAACAAATGAACAAAGAGTGAGAACGGCAGAAAGAGAGAGAATGATTGTGTGAGAAAGAGGAGATGCAAAAACAATAACATAGAAATCTAGAGACACATGGAAGGAGAAAAAGATTATATAAGTATGAAAGAGAGAGAAGTAAGAAGAAAAGAGATTTATAACTAAAAAAGAAAGTGGGTGATGTAGGGAGGGAAAGAGTGAGAAAATAAAGTTCTATTTTCAATGATATCTCCTTTCACCTTGGCATTCACTAAATTACACTGTGAAATAATCAAATGATTGGATATAAAGTGCTGTGCAAAAGTAAGTGAACCTCTAAGATAATATTAAAAAAATTATCTTTTTTCCAGATAATGATCAAATCTTAATGAAACTATATATTCATTAAGAAAAACCTATATAAATGAATTAGAACCACTTTCAAAAATTTTTATCAATAAAATAAAAACATTAATTAAAATTTAAAAAATAAATAAACCCTTAAATTTACACTGTATTTTTATTTCACATGGTTGCCAGTGCAAATAATTTTTTGTGAACGTGTAAAAATCAAAATGACACGTGTTCATTTTTTTTGTTAAGCTGTGTATTCTGCAGTCAACCAGTATAACTCATTGTGTCTGCAAAAGGGAGCAGTTGGAGACTAAATTTACAAAAAATTTCCAAAATCAAAAGAACCTCCTGAAGTTTTAAAAAAACTCATATTTGAAGTCTATAATGATGAAGGAGGCTATAAAAAGCTATCAAAATGATTTGGAGTACACATCTTCACCGTGTGACAAATTATTTATAAATGGAAGGCCTTTGGTATGATGGCATTGCAATCAAGAAGTGGTTGTCCACAAAAAATAACTGCAAGAACAAATAGACATCTAGTTCAGCAAGCCCAGGCAAATCCTACTATGACCTCTATGGTTCTTCATGGTTCCCTGACCAATGTCAGAATTGATGTGTATACATTTACAGTGTGACAAAATCTGAACAATGCCAGTCTCCATGGCAACCACTTATGAAAAAGCACCAACAAACTCAGCTCAACTAAGCCAAAGCTCATATTATTTATCTAGAAATATTCTGTCAAAAGGTTTTATGGTTGGATGAGACCAATCTAGAGCATTTTGGGAGGAATTATAGTTGAAATATCTGATGAGTTCCTAATATGGCTTTTCAAGAGAAAAATTTGGTACCAACAGTTAAATATGATGGCAGAAGTATTATGATTTGGGGATGCTTTGCTGCAGCTAGAATAGGCAAAATAGTATGCATTGACACTGCAAGCTATGAAGCAATTTTAAAGAAAGTGTCTTGCCTTCGGTTTGAAAATTGGGTTTAGGTTGGGGCTGGATCTTCCAACAAGACACTGATCTGAAGTATCAAAACAAATCCGCAAAAGAATGGGTTTGAAAAAGTAATTTGAAGTCCTGAAATGGCTAAACACAATTGAAAATCTGTGGTTTAAGTTAAAGAAGGCAGCACATGGAAGAAACCCAGGTAATATCAAGTAATTGTGGGAGTTTTACCAAGAAGAATGATGAAAAAATTAGTGCTCACATCTGCCAGAAACTTCTTAAAAATTTTGAAAAAGACTAGTCAATGTAAGGGTTTGTTTACTTTTGCATATCTTAATTTTTAATTAATATTTTATTGATAAAAATTTTTGAAAGTGGTTGTAATAAAGGTTTTTCTTAATGAATATACAGCTTAATTAAAATTTGTTGATTATCTGGAAGAAAAAGACAATTTTATTTTTTATATTATCTTAGGGGTTCACTTTTGCAAAACTCTGTATCTCCCCCACCACCACCCAACACATGCACACAGAAAGAAAAGAGAGCAGCTGGAACTTGCAGTGAAGCAGTGGTAAGTTAAATATTTGGACCATTACTTGTAAGTTTAATTCTCACTATGTTTCCCATACATGTAATCTTAGTAAATATCATTAATGATATGTATGTGTGCATGTCGACAGATATGAAGGGACGATTTTAGACAGATATGAAAAGATAGATTTTGATAGATGATGTGAATACACTGAAATATATATGTATAGATAGATGGGTATGAATGAGATAAACAGACTGAAATTTATAGACAGATATGTATAGGTTGAATTTTTTTTTTTTTTTTTTCAATCATTTCATCCCAAGCAAGGCAATAATGTCACAAGGATGCAAGAAGTTAGTGAGAGAGAATGAGAAAACTTTAGTGAGAAGCAAGAACAGGATTCAGGAAGACAGAAGATGGAAATTGTCATTGTATTTAAATTTTGGAAGATTGGTGGCAGAGAAGCAAGACACTGGAAGAGTTCCACAGGTGAGAAATGCAAGAAAAGAAATTATTAGAATAGAACAAACAGTTGAAACTACCTAGTCTAACAGTAAAACAGTGATATCTAGTTGCCAATCTTTAGAACGCGTAAATTCATACTGTCAAGGCACCAAAGAGGAAAGCTCATCCAAACAACTGCATAAAAATATTTGTAGAAAATATTGAGAGAAGCCATATAACATTGGTGAGAAAGTGACTGAAGTCAAGATGTCAGGTTAGGGTTGATAACATTACAGACACTTGTTTGAATTTTGTCAAGAATCTTGAGAGAGAGAGAGTGTAGGAGCACTGGACCAGATATGGCAACAATATTCAATGTATGGATGAATGGTAAATCAATAAATGTACAAAATAGATTCTGACAAGAAAAATTGTCTGGCACAACACAGTGAACCAACTTTATGATCAGTAAACCTAGCAATTGATTCAATATAATCATTCCACTTCATGTCAGTGGAAAATGTGTTCCCAAGAAAAGTTTATTGATCCTGAAATATAATTTTGACATTTTCTTTAATCCCAAGCAAGGTGATAATGTCACAAGGATGCAAGGAGTTAGTGAGAGAAAATAAAAAAAAACTTCAGTGAGGAGCAAGAATGATAAAATAACAGGATTCAGGAGGACTGAAGATGGCAACTGGCATTGCATTTAAATATTTGAAGATTCTTAGTTGCAGAGAAGAAAAAATTCGGAAGGAAGTTCCACAGGTGAGAAGTGCAAGAAAAGAAACTATTAGAATAGAACATATGGTTACATCTGGTAAGTTCAGTTAAAATGGTAATGTCTAGTTGCCAATCTAATAGCATCCATAAATTCATGCAGTCAAGACACCAAGGGGGAAAACTCATCAGAACAATTACCATGAAAATATTTGTAGCAAATACAGATGGAAGTTACAAGTCAAGATGCCAGATCGATAGATATGACAGACTTGAATTGACTGCAATATATATATATATATAGGTCGAAATAGATTTTTTTTAATCCTTTCATCCCAAGCAAGGCAATAATACTGCTAAAATGCAAGGGGTTACTGTGGTTGAAAATGAATGAGAAGATTTTAGTGAGGGGAAACGATAGAAGGAAGCTACATCACTGCAGCGGGAAAGTGACTGAAGTCGAGATTCCAGGTCGATAGATGTGAACAAACAGATATGAATAGACTGCAATAGGTAGAGATAGATATGTATAGGCTGAAATAAGTACATAGGTAGGTATAGGCTGAAATAGGTATATAGAATGGTATAGGCTGAAATAGGTATATAGAATGGTATAGGCTGAAAGGTATAGAGATAGGTATAGGCTGAAATAGGTATATAAAATGGTATAGGCTGAAATAGGTATATAGAATGGTATAGGCTGAAATAGGTATAGAGATAGGTATAGGCTGAAATAGGTATAGAGAGAGATGTGTCTCACATGCAAGCACTAATAAATATGCAGGTGTAGAGCAAAATATGTTTAAATTCAAATCACTCATCTATAGAAATATACAGTGCAATGCTAGCATATGCTGTCTGTAAAACTTATATAGTGAACATACTGTGATGGGTAGATGTGTGTATATCTATCTATCTATATATATATATATATATATATAGAGAGAGAGAGAGAGATTGATAGATAGGTAGATATCCCTCACATTGAAAAACTCAAGGTGCAGTAGTTCTTCCTCTACATGTTATGTCCCTTCAGGATGTTGGTTATCAGACTCCACAATTTTATGTCCTTTGTAGTAAATATTGTCTTTTCATTGGCTCTCATAATCCCTGTTTTTCTGCCAACCATTGAAAAAAGATCCTTCTTCTTCTTCTCCACAATTTTCTGTCCTTTGTAACTCTTAGTAAATTTTGTCTTTTTGTTATCTCTAAACCCTGTTCTGCCATCCATTTACACAAGCTTATCTGCTACTTTTCTCTCTCTCTCTCTCTTGCCTGCACTATGTCCTGTGAGTACCAAATTTTCCGAGCTCTCCTTCCTCATTATAAGCCTTAGAAATTTCAACTGCCTCTTTCTGATTTGAAGTATAAGTGTCCTTTATTGTTTCCATTTTCTCAAAAAATTTGCTCACCTATTCAGTCCATGGTATTCTCAGCATCCTTCTGTAAAACTACATTTCCTTTGATTCACATCTTATATTTATTAGTAGGAGATTGTGGAAGGCATTTTCACTATATTGCGCCTGCAGATTTTGGAGTCACACTTTCCATCCTCTGTTAAAACACTTCCCAGATATTTAAATTTTTGTACTAGCCAGATTCTGGTATGTTCAAATTGTAATTTGCATATTGATGCAATAGATAACAAGTTTAAATAAATATCAAAGCTGTTGAAGTTCTGTCTTATTCTTTTTGGGTACTCTATAAATCTGGCCTTCAACCAAACTAATTTAACTTTAGTGAATTGCAAGATACAAACTTTACTCTCAAACATGCAATTCCGTGTGTGTGTGTGTATATATATATATATATATATATATATATATATAGTCATCCACAGAGTTTCACTGTATCACAGCTCATCAATGTGGCTAGACATCTGATTGCCTCTAGCTAGGATCGAAACCCGACTGAATTGGCATCAGTCAGGGATTCTACTACTAAGCTGTTGGTGCACGGCAGGGATGATGGTGAATTTAAGCGTATTTATTTTTAGATAAACACACAGTGACTGAGAGAACTCAATTCGATTTACCGAAGATTCTAAGGATTTACTAAACAAATATCAGAATTTCTCATTCATTCTTATAGCAGGTTCTTGTGATAGAGAAAAATATTCAGCAATAATGCAGGTTATATTTTTGGACCAAATGTATTTGTTATACATTAGAAAGTTTTCAAATTAATCAGTGCCCACAGAATTTACTACTACTCCATCAGTCTTGTGTATGTGTTTTTTTTATTTTCTTTTACTAATAAAATATTTTAGATGGTAAGACAAGGAATCCTAACTAATACATATACACCACATTGGTTCTTGAATATTACTTGAACATAATATGAACATTGGACAGTTTATCCACAACTTTGAGTGTAATAATTTATACCTAATCCCAAAAATGGAACGATATAATAAAAAATTAACCAGGTCTTGTCAGTTCATTTTAATTGAACTTGTCTGGACAAATAGTTGCTGCCAAAAAAAAAAAAAAAGAAAATTATTTTTAAATTTAAAATTCCCATCATCATTCGTTTGTACACATGTATAGTCACATCAAATTGTTTTCATTTAAATTTATAATTCCAGCATCCCCTCTCCTTCATGTGCATATGTAATCACATCAGCGTAAACATCACTTTAGTATGATGAACTCCTAAAGGTTGAAATGCGGCACATGAAAACTTATTCCATTTTGTTACACTTCTTTCACTTAAATTGTTCTTGATATTCAAAAAAAAATATTTATATCATTTTCCCATATATATATATATATATATATATATATATATATATATACACACACACACATAATGTGTGTGCATGTGTGTATGAAATATTAGGAAAATTAATGACAAAATGGGAAAAATATTTTGTGTATTTTCAGAATTCTAGTAAAAAAAAACAAAATTCCAGTATAAGCTCTGGTAAAAAAAATATGCAACAATAATAATGGGAAAATTGCAATATGAGCACTGGTAAAAAACGGTTGCTGAGACATTAGGTTTATAAATCCCAGAAATTCATACACAAATGTCCACAAGGAAACATGGCCCAGTAAATAAAGATGTTGGTTAGATCCAGTAACAAGAGTTGTAAGTTCAATACTAGGCTACAGCAATGGTGAACCAAAAAATCTTGCAGAGTTGAGTTAAAATAACTGACATCCAGAAGAGGTATGTCATGTGGAACTAGAAGGTTTTGGTTTGAAATTCCAATCATACAATTTGCTGAAACATCAAAATAATGTAAATAATTCTAATACTTCGTCAGACTAAAGTGACCAGACTAAAGTGTCTGTTGATGTAACATGAAGGGGAGAGGGAATATAAAAACTCAAATGTTGATTATAATTATGAACAGACAGAAAACACTGAATATATTAGGATGCTTAAAGTTTAATGTTTTTGTTGTAACTTAAAGAAGGTTACTGAATAGAATAATCAAACGAAGGTTGGTAATGAACCATACAACACATATAAGATTCACCAGCTGCACGTAGAAGAAGTAATCAACAGCGAGAAGTGGGTCAAGTGAATTCCACAATGAATCACCAACTTTAGGATATCTACCAACCTCCCCACGTGGTCAGATGTGGCACAAGGCCGAATTTAATGCTGGGTATCTTCCCTTTTGATATAGGATCCTCTCTGCTCAAAGGCAGAGAGTTTAACCAGCACAGCTGGAGATGAATCCCCAACTCTAGACCAACATACAGTATTCACTACTGTATTTATGGGAATGGGGGCATACCCATTATCGTCTGTAGGTATGCTACAACACTTTAAATTTAAATTTTTGTGTGTGCGTACAAGAATAAAAATATATAAACAAGATAAAAATAATAGCTTGAATAAAAATAGAAATGCCAATTACTTTTAATAATTTATTTGTGTCTTTTTTTTTCCCCTTTATATCTGTTAATTTTTATTGCTACTTTTAGAATTGTAACTTAATGGTTATTAAGTATTTAGTATGAATTTGAAATAGAAAAGAATAAGCTGACAGCTAAGATATTGACAATGCATTTTTTTTTTTTTTTTTAAGGCATTATGTCCCAAGCAAGGTGTGAAGCCACTAGGATGCAGGGGGTTGCAGAAGATTTGGAGCGAGAGCAGATAGGAGAGATAGAAGAAAGGGTGAGGAGAAGGATAGTGGATAGATCAAGGTAACTGGAGATGTTGATTGACATTACATTTGAATAGTTGGAGATTATAGCTCTCAGGGAAAAGGGTGTTCCACAGGCGAGAGGTGCGAATATGAAGCTATTGGAGTAGAAGAAACGGCTAAATTTAAGTTTCTACAGTGTAATGGTGGGAGCAGGATGCCATCCTCGTAGGGCGCTTGAATTCATGGAGTCTGCGAACCAGTGAGAGCAGCTCATCGGAGCAATTACCATGGAAGTATTTGTAGAAAAGACAGAGAGAGGCGACGGCACTATTGTGAGAGAGTGACTGTAGACGAGACGCCAGATCAGGGCCAATTATATTACATATCCGTCTCTGGATCTTGTCAAGAACTCTGAGGTAAACAGAAGGTGTCCCAGACCAATACTCCATGCAAGGGCGAATGGTTGATTTATATATTTCATCTACAGAATTCAAAACTGTTTCCCTGGAGTGAGTTACATCATATTTTACTTTCACATATAAAAGGATTTTTTTTTTAATGTTGTCTTGGCTTGAGGTGTCCCTCCCCAGCATTTCATTCAAATGTTAGTATATAGAGTGTGTGTGTTGGGGTGTAATATATATATATATATATATATATATATATATATATATATATATATATATAAAGTATGTAGTGCCGTTCATTTTACATTACATGAATCATTCATACAAAAAACAGATATAGAAGTTAGTGATTTAAATGGCGAGAATACATCTTTGCAAACAATTTTAATAAAGAACATTAACCCTGAACCTGTATATGAATGTTAGGATCCCTGTTTATAAATTCCAGTTGCAGTTTTTCGGATTACATTTATATTTTCGTTGTCCTGTTATTACCGAGAAGTAAAAAACAAAGACAAATCTATTTCCATACCTGAAGATGTCTGTGGGAACAGACGGAAACTTGTAAAAACCTAAAAAAGACCTTATGCAACTGGAATTTATAAACAGGGATCATAACATCACATACTTGATATTAAAATAACTGATCCGACGTCCAACTTTCGGATAATAACTGTGACATTCCTCTATTTATTGAACAATTTAGTTCATGCCACATTGACTGAAAAACCTAGCAGTACAAAAGAATTCTCTTATTACCATATTAGTACAAAAACGCACAATCTTAAAATTTAAAAATTCAACCTCAGCGTTGCGACCGCACGCTCCAAAAAAATTTCTTACAATTAACAATAACACATTTCTAAAAACATTTTTTCGGATTACATCTATATTTTTGTTGTCCTGTTATTACCGAGAAGTAAAAAACAAAGACAAATCTATTTCCATACCTGAAAATGTCTGTAGGAACAGACGAAAGCTTGTAAAAAACTAAAAAAGACCTTATGCAATTGGAATTTATAAACAGGGATCATAATATTCATATACAGGTTCAGGGTTAATGTACTTTATTAAAATTGTTTGCGAAGATGTATTCTTGCCATTTAAATCATTAACTTCTATATCTGAATGATTCATGTAATATATATATTGAAACAAAGACCTGATACCACAGAACAGGAATATTGATTTAAATAAATCTTGTCAATAATGGTTTTCCAACTTGTATTGTGGACCGCACAATTGAACGAAAAATAAACAACTTTAATATGCCCCCTAAATTGGGTCCTGGTCTGTGTCCTATTTAACTTAAATGATCTTGGCTTGGCAGAAAATGCAAATTTTTAGTGACAGAATTTCTACTATTGTCTCTGCCACTTTTTTTTAGCCAAACTACGTGTTATTTTTGGCACTCACTTGATTCTACCTTCATTTTCTAAAAACCGTCTTCCCTATCACAATAAAAGTTTGCTTATTTATAAATTCAAATGTCAGTGTGGAGCTGAATACATAGAATGGACGAGTCTCAGGTCAAGAATAAGCCAACATATTCCTAGGTATATTAGATTACTTTCTTGTGATCATTCTCATGTGTCACAATCAGCGCACAAGTCTTCAGTTGGACAACACCTATTAGATAATGAGTCATGCTCGTCTGGTTTTTCGACTGACTCGTTTTCCATTTTGCATACAGACAAATCAAAACAATTTATTAATTTTGGAAGCTTTATGCTTAAAATTATTCCAACCTGTACTAAGCAAGCAGAAGGAGAATTTTTTAAGATCCTTGAATTTATTCGGAGATACGTGAGCTTTATTTTTTCCTTTTTATGCTCCACTGGATCAAAAACTTTTTTTTATTTATTTATGTATTTTAATCCCTAATTTATTTGTTTTTTTCTTAATTTTACATATTTCGTAATTTAAGCGTGTTCCAATACTATCTCTTATCAATTCAAATGAGTTAAAAGTTGCCAACGATTGGTCCCTGATTATGCATTGACCGAAAGGCAGCCTATGTCCGGATATTTAAAAAAAAAAAAAAAACACCAAACAGCACCAAAAATTGGAAAAACACAATTGTTTTTCAACAAAATCAATTTGAAAACATGATTAAGAGGCATCACGAGAATGAAAGGGGGACAACTATACTTATTATAAAACCCAGGTTGTTTGTGCGTGTGTGTGTGTGTGTGTTCCTTTATATATGGGATCGAATTTCCTACATTTTTCAACCAATTTCAACAAAACTTCACTTTTTTTTTTTGGCAGGTAGTGTTTCTTATTGTCTTGCACATTTTTTCTTTATTTTTACATTCAGAATGCTTTAAAAATTCCATTTACAAGACAATTGTTTATAATAAAATTCTATTCAATCGGTAGACTCCTAACAATTGAAAACAATGTTTGAGTTTGGGTTTGACCAATTCATTAAAAAAAAAAAAAAAAAAACATGCGTGTCCATCAACCTTAAGCAATAATCTTTGTCAATTTTATTTTTCAGTCTTTATGATGGTCAATATTTGATCTATCTCTTACTGTTACATTCCCGGGCAACGCCGGGCTCTACTGCTAATAATTAATATAAATCAACACTGATTGGCAGATCATATGTTAGATTTTTTTTTTGTTTTTGTTTAGCAGTGATATTTAGGTCAGTGGGACTCTACAGGGGAAGTGGTTGAGGAGGTAAACCAGGTTTACTCAGGTTTTTTTTTGGATTTTTTTGCTATTGTTTAGTGTTAATGTTTTAATTTATTTATAGTTGTGACCTTGAGTTTGTTTTTTTTTTATTTTACACTTTAGGTTATGTTATTTGAAACTTGGAAGTGGTGTTGTAAGCTAGTGGTGGTTTTCTTATTTTCCATATTATTTCTGGTGTTTTGATGGATGTTTAAATGTTCTATATGTTTTGAGAGTGTTGTACTATTTGCCTTTTTTTTGCTCTTAAATATTTTGTATAAGTAGCTTCACTGTTTAAAGAGATCTTCCATTATTCCTCAAAATAGATTTTTTTTAGTTTTTCTTTCTGAAGGGGAAAATTGTAATAACCAAATTTGTAAAAAAATATAAACTCCTAAACAAGAGATCAGAGTTCATTTCCATATGTAGTCATGAAAAAAAATTCCAGATACACTACCTACAACAGCATCACATCTACAAAGACTAAACAACTAATCAACTTTATTCCAGATTCCAAATTTTAGAATTGAAGAAAGTGTGTAAATATATATTAGATATTAGAAAATAGTTATATCTGTAAATTCAACTGATTTAGCTTGCCACTGAAGTGTGCATTTATTTCTGTGAAACTCAGTTTGAAGATAAATCTTGGAAATTCTTGTTTATCTATCTATCTATCTATCTATCTATAATTCTCAAAATGTGTGTGTGTGTGATCAGATGTTGTTTATATGTTCCCACAGTTTTCATCCAATTTCAATTAATTTTTTTTTGTTTGATAGATAATTCTTCACTGCCAGTTTTGAGTCCAAATTGGCTTGAAAAAATTATAACCTTGAAGGTGAAAAATCCAAAAAGCATATTTTTTTTACACTTTGCACAAAAATCAAAGGCAAAATTTAATGTCTGTAAAAAACAGCGTACAATCAATCTAAATGAAATGTAATGCAAAAGGTTATTAGAAGTATAAAAAAAATTATATTATATATAAAAATTACTGTATTTTATTATTATGATGGTCCATGGAAGAGGTTCCTTCCTTGCAAGATTGTGAACTTAAAAACGGCCTTTTCAGGGCCAACCCCCATTTAAATTGTTAACCCTCCATTTGGGGATGTGCCTCAGTTACACCCAATTGTTGTTACTAATATTGATTTTTGGGTGGGCTGACTTTAAACTTAAACCGCTTCAATTAAACAGCAAAAATTCCCAGCAATAAAACACCCAGGTGAAGACGGGTTATACTGCTAGTTTACTTATATAAAATAAAAATGAACAAAAATAAATGAATAAACACAAGAACAGGATGATAAATAATCTGAAACATTTGCCAGTAACAACAAAAGCATGAAAATGATAATCACCATGCAGTGTTGATTTCTATGTCACTGTTTATTTCTCTTTCTTTCTCTATCTCCACACACACATATAATTATAAAATATCACACATTAAATGCTGGTACTAATAAAATAGTGCTCAGTGTATAATAAAAGAGCTGTAATTTATATTAATAGCAAATATACATTTTTTTTCCTCACCAGTAGCACAACTTGGTGTTTCATGCATAATACAATCATCAGGTGCTGATTGAAAACTGACAATTGTATAATTTAAATATTGATATTTATACTGTACTGTAATTAGAGGATTTTAATAAAATAATATATAAACTTAAATACCTCTAAATATATAACTATAATTTAAATACAACTATATGCATCTAATATGTACTTTCAAATATAATGATATATCTACAAACACAAATATATTATATACATCAACATTTACATAGATATACAAAGGGATACATACAAAAACTTAATTTTAATATCTATCTACATATCAACATGTTTACAAAAATGTAAATACATGCACATAGATAAATGTACATTCATACACATCTATTCATAAAAATCTATATATAAAGACTATAAACAGCTATGGTTATTACCCATGAGTTAGTTGAGTGTATACTACTTCCCATGAGTCAGTAACACTACACCACAATGGTGTTGCTGATATCAAAAGAATCGAGTGAACAATTATCATCTGATAATTATGAGTACACACAAGCGTGGCTTAAGATTCTAGCAGGTAAATCTCGAAAAAAAAAAAGCTGAAGGATTTAAAATCAGTTGGGGGAGAAAACCAGATAACTAATCTCTTCTTGGAAACTGCTGGCTGTGAGGTTATAAAATTATCAGCAATTGCACACCCAAGACAGTTGAAGGAAATGATGCTATATGATATGTCAACTAATAGTGAGAAATATAGCACCCAAGAAAAAAACTAATGAATGTTCAGTTTATGAACATTTCTCAAAAAGTGAATGAACCAGTTATCGAATATGTTCTTTTTAAAACAGGCTGCTAAATATTGTAAATTTGAGAAACTGGGAGTGGAAAACCAATCAATTGAAGAGGATTTGATCCATAATAAAAATTGGTCAACCGCCTTCAAAATGAGGAGTATTGGCAAATGACACTAATGCATTTACAACTGGTAAAGTTGTCACTAGAACAGTGTGTTGATTTTGTTCAGCAACAAGAATTAATTCGAAAATTTAATACAACAAAAGTTGTAGATTTGGTAGATGAAATGGACACATACGCAATAAAAAAAAAAAGACAGAATAATGTGTACTTTTTGTGGATATCAACATCAAAGAGAAAAACAAAAATGTCTGTCATATAAAAAAGATGTGAAAAGTGCTTAAAATTGAATCTTTTTAAACATATGTGTAAATCCAAAAAGAGAAATGTAGAGATTGTCCAACAAAATGAAGAGGAAATAAATATGGATGTCTTTTCAATGAAAAAAAAAAAAGGAAATGAAATAGAGTTATTAGAAATTTGAATCAATAATGTTTTATTGGACATGCATCTAGATACAGGAAAAGTTATGATGTTGATACCCAGAAACGTCTGGAAGAAATTTTAGAAAACCAAGATTAAAGAAAAGCCTTGTGCAATTGAATTAGTTTGATGGATATGTGATAAAAACATTAGGCTATTTTGAAGCCTATGTTGAACTAAAAAATAAGTTTGATGTATTACCATTTATCATAGGAAACTGTAAAAAGAATCATGGCCTAATAGGAAATGATGTATTGAACATAAATTCAACAAAATTAATAAACAAAATCAAGGCACAAGAAACTGGAATGTTAAAAACTATGAAGTAAAGTTAAGACTAAAGGAAAATGTCTTCTCATATTTTCAAGCATGAAAAGTGCCAGTCCATCTACTATCAATAGTGGTGGAAAAGCTAAAAAAAATTACTGGAACAAGATCGACTTGAATGATTTATACAAGAAGGGAGCAAATGGACTTCTCGTTAGTAATTTCAAGAAAGAAGAATGGGGATCTGCACATTTGTGGTGACTACAAAATAAGTGTAAACCACAAAATATGTACAGACTCATATCCTATCCTCAGTGTAGAATGGGCTTTGAACTCTCTTGCTATCATGAAAACATTTCCTTAAAATTGATCTAAAGTCCAGTATTTACATTATTCGGACTATTGTCCTCATCTTTGTCGCCATATTTATTACAACGTTTCAGCCGTTGTACGCTCTGGCCTTCTTCAGGTGGTTGGAATTTTGAACTGAACCCTTTATTTCGATCACTGGGGTAGACTGTTCTAGTTCCACGTGCCATGTTTGATGGATATCAGTTATCAGTTATCTCCTTTTAATTTTCCCTCTGAAAGTTCTTCACTGCCTTAACCGGGTATTGAACTCACACTCTTTGGGTCTGTCACTGGATCTAACCAACGCCTTTATCCACTGTGCCATATGTCCTTGAGGATCTAAAGTCTACATATCATCAAATACCTACCGACAAAGACTTTAAAGTAGTCACAGCAATAAATGTGCAAATAGGCTTATTAAGATGTAAAAGAATGACATATAGAAAACTGCAAGTACAATTTCTCAAAGGGTGATAGAAACATACAGTATGCTACCAGGATGACATCTGTGTGAGTGCTATTAACAATGAAGAATTAAAATGAAAAACTGGTATGGTTTTGAATAAGTTAAAAAAATGCTGGATTAACAATTAATGAAAAAAAATGTATGCGCAACATTTAAAAGAATATCATTTTTGGGATACTCCATGTCTAAGAAAGATATATCCCCAGACCAATCATTAATTGGCAAAATATTAAAAGTTGAAGTACAGAAGAACAAAAACAACTGTAATCTCTCTTTGCACTTGTAAATTTCAAATGATGATATGTAGAGCAATACTCCAGTTGGACAGAACCTTTTATTGCTTTAAGAAAAAAGAATGTGGAATTTATCTGGACAAAAGAACAAAATGTGGCATTTGATAATTTAAAAGTGGTTCTAGCAAAGAAGCCAGTAGCAAAAATATTTGACCCTAGAAACGAAATAGTAGTAACAACTGACACAAGTGAACACCCAATTTTGGGAATAATTGCTCAAAGGCAGAAAGGCATTTTAAAGAAGTTAAACACAAATTAACTGTAGAAAAGAGTGTGATTTGTGATGGAGATGTAGTGGTTCTACCAGCAAATGGAGCAAAATTATAAAAAGTATACATGACAATGTTCATTGCAGAATAACGTCTACACAAAGAAGATTAAGGCTACAGGTGTGGTGGCCAGGCTATTCTACAGATGTAGAAGCATACATAAAAAGGTGTAAAATGTGCAATAAAAGAAAAAAAATTCAGACAGAAAAAAACACATACATAGCCTAAAGAGTCCCAACCTTGGAATAGAGTACACATGGATCAAACCACATTAATGGAATGGGATTATTACTAATACTGGTAGATGCATATTTAGGCTGACCAGAAGTAATACAGGTTTCCAACAAAAGAAGTTCAACCATGAAACAAGCATTAGGGATCATATTTTCAAGAAATAGAATTCCAAAAATGCTAGTATCGGCCCCAGAGTTCTGTGATGAGGATCTATGTCTATGGTTGAACAAAATTGGATGAAAACCATATAAAACCCAACCATAACCTCCACAATCAAACGGATTAGCAGAATGGATGGTGCAAACTATAAAAAATGAATTGAAGATATGTCTACAATGGAAAGAAAAGATAGAAACATTTATTTCTAGATTGTTGCTAAACTATAGGACAATACCACATGATGGAAGATTGAAAAGCCTGTTTGTCCTTAAGCGTAGACAAATTAGAGCCCCATTGACCATGACTTATTTCAACAACAAAAAATTGTGGTATAAAAAAAATAGTGAATCTAATCTACAAGATGCAAGATTCAAAATGCAAAGTGGAAAGAACACTATGATAATAAAAAAACGGAAATGGGATATTAGCGCATGCAGACCAAGTTAGATAGCAGCATAATCACGATAAAGAAATGTACAGTGAGCCTGAAAGTAATGAAAGTGTCATATCAAGGCAAGACAAACATGACAGTGAAATTGAGAGCAATATAGAGTCCAAAGATGAACAATTGTCAAAAGAACAGTCCTATGAAAAAAAAAAAAAAAGATCAAGATCTCCCATATCTAGTCAATCCCTTAGGGAAAGGGAGAAAGATAGTGAAGAGACAAAAGGTACCAGGGAAAATAAGAGGATAAAACCTCTTTGGTATGAGGTGACTCATTTACATAGGAAGTCACAAAGACTATAAATAGTTATGGCTATTACCCATCAGGCAGTTGAGTTCATACTACTTCCCATGAGTCAGTATCATTATACTACAATATACAGAGTGTGATGGATAAAGTGTCATCTAAATTATGCAAAAATGAAAATAACATTGACATCTTCTC
>CAHIKZ030004679.1:3682500-3762500 GCA_903632075.3 Acanthosepion pharaonis
AGAGGAATATGACAAGGATGTAAATTGTGATGAGCAGAAGAGAACTAGACAACCTACCAGAATTTAATATTGGCAGATTTTTATGCTCAGAATTTGAAACTGATGCTCTTTGTGCTGATGGCTCAATGTTGAAATCAGCTCAAAAAGTTCAATTCAAACCCTCAGCAATATGATTCAAGTTCAATTCAAACCTTCAACAAAATGATTCAAGTTCAATTCAAACCCCCAACAATATGATTCAAGTTCAATTCAAACCCTCAACAATATGATTCAAGTTCAATTCAAACCCTCAACAAAATGATTCAAGTTCAATTCAAACCCTCAACAAAATGATTCAAGTTCAATTCAAACCCTCAACAAAATGATTCAAGTTCAATTCAAACACTCAACAAAATGATTCAAGTTCAGTTCAAACACTCAACAATTTGAAAATGTGAGGAAGCACTGAAAATCAGAAAAAAACTTTTCTTATTTTTACATAATGTCACTCAATACAATCTTCTAGAGTCCCTCAAGTTAGAGAAATAATTTTAGCTTGCAGACTAATATCACCTCCAATACAAGACTCAAGAGCCCCTCTAGTTAGAGACTCACTGAATGAGTTGTGTGATATGAATGGAAATGATGGTAGCAGAATGAGGAGATTATGAAGATAAGGAATTCATTGTATTTTTGTCAAAGCTACATCTTTTCCAACCACAGATAATAACATTAGTTACTATCCCCAGTAGTGATGGCATGAAACTTCATCTTCTTGTATATGCTCTGTTCCTTCAGGACATGGATGATCATGGGTCTCCACGACCTTTGTAGTTCTTAGTAATTATTGTCCTTTTGTTACCATTCGCAAGACTTGTTCTTCCCTTCATTTATACAAGCTCATTATGTAGGTTACTCACTGCTTCCCTCTATCACTCTAGCCTTCACTATATTCTGTGAGTATCAATTCTCTAAACCTTCTTTCCACATTAGGCATTTGATAGGATTTAAAGCATCCTTTTGTTTTGCCTCCTATGTTTATCAGTATTCATAAACCGTCTTTGGCGTTCTTGAAATCAGGTGTTGACTAGTACCTGGTAGTTTGTCATCCATCATTGGCCCCATTTTTCTTGGAGTTCATTACAGGTTCCTAGTTCAAATTAAATTATCCAAATTGATGAATAGAGTGCACAACAGAATTAAACCAGAAGTATTACAAGAACAGTGTGTGTATGTTAAAGATACTGGAAAAAGGAAATCAAAATTTATGCTCAGAATAACAACAGAAAGAGCAATACAAATGCAAAAGCATGTATAGCTATGTTGAAAAGAAACTAAGCAAAGTATTAATAAACAGGAAAATCTCATTAGAAACAAAGAAAAGAGTACTTAACAGTTATCTAATATTTGTCCTCCTAGATAGCAATGAATGCTGGACATCTCATCACAAATGAAGAAAAACTTGAAGCAACAGAAATGTGGTTCTACAGAAGGATGCTGGGAATAATGTAAATATAACAAGTATTCATTGGTCAATCACCTCCAATCTAGCTTGCTGATTGGTCAGTTCCGACCAATCAAACTGCCTGCACGCGACCAATCTGTTTTCCCGCTCATGTGCTAGGAGCCACTTCTTGACCATTATATAAACCGAACACATGTGAACCTTTTTGGAAGAGGAGTAGCTTTCTTTCCATTTATCTCTCTCGCATGTCTCATTCCTTGCTACCAAGTGCCAAGATGTAACCTTCACCAACTTCCATCTTAGTCATTGCTGGCCAGACAATTATCAACGTTCACGAACTCTGAAATCACTCCTGAACTTTTACCAACTTTGCAAACTCACAATTCCAAACTTTCTTAATATGAACTCCGGTACAACTAATACCTAATCAAAGGGACACGACTCTGTCCTACCTTTTCAGTTCGAATTCATGTACATCAAACATTAATAAATCTAATTGTTATGTTTTGGAATCATTCAGTTCAGTTTTGTATTTTATTCTATGTGCTATTTACGTCAAGTATAAATTGCATTGCTTTCACGCATAGTCCTTAATCTCATTTTTCTTAGCCATTACACATATTAGTAACATATATCACTACAATAATGATGACCGCGACGTTCATTGTTCGACGTTCACAACAACGATGATAATACAACAGCTACATATTTGATGATCCCATCGGAAATAAACAACAATGGTACCCCGATCACCACAGTATAATCTCCCTAATGAGCTTGTGTAAAAGGTTTGCAGAACAGAGATTAGGTGATATAGTGAGAAGACAAACTTTACTAAGACCTACAAAGGACAGGAAACTGTGGAGAGCCATGATCATCCATATCCTGAAGGGACTTGGCACCTGGATATAAGAAGAAGTAAGAACTATCTATGATTCCTCTATATTATTATTATTTCATTTGATTTGCTATTTGATAAAATTATTTACTACAGTCTTCACCTATGACCTCAGGTGAATGAAGGATTTTTTTTGTTTTTTTAGGAAGATATTTGATTGAAAGTCTCCAAGTAATACTCATTAACACAACTTTTTATCTTTTAGATGAGTAATAATAATAATAATAATAATGGTTAAGAGAGGAGCATGATTTAAGAAAAGATAAAGAAAATTTATTTTCTTCATTTTTTTCTTACATCACACTCTTCTCTTAACTGTTGAAAAATATCGGAAGACTTATGTCAATCATTTTGTGTAGTAGTAGTAGCTGTTGTTGTCCCTCCCCCCTCCGCTAATATTAGCTGTTTCCTTATGAGGTAACATTTGGCATTCATTGACCAAGCAGCCAATGCTACTTTTGAGTGAAATTCATAAAATATTTCTCTTAAACCAATTTTTCAGGAAATTAGGTTTCTCAAGTCCAGTAGCTATTATTGCTCTTTCAAGGAGATTTTCTTCTTAACCTTTTCTTTGAAGTAGTATGGAATGTCAGCATCTTGATTATATAATTATTTTCTCTTTGAGTTACTGGTGCTATCCATTTTAACTATTGCTGTTGTTGAGAGTCCTGAACAGGCACACCACATAGAAGACATAAACTTCGTATAAGATAGGTAGATGACAATGTGTTTGTAGCAGACTCTGTAAGAGAACTGAAAGGACTACTTGACAAGTTAATATAAGAAAATAAGAAAAAGAGGACTAACTGTAAAAAGACAAACTGCCTGGTTGCCAGCAAAAGAGATAGCTCAAATTGTAAGCTACACATTGAGGCTGTCAAAATCAAGCTGGTATAGTAATTTAACTATCTGAGTAATGTAGTAACAGATGACAGAAAGTGTGACACAAAATTTTGAAGACACACAGGAATAGTGACAGATGACTTCCAGAAACAAAGCAAAACATCAAGAGAGGAAAATGTTGTTCTAGTGAGAATACAGAACATGTGAACAACAAAGAAGTTTTCAGGAAAATAGAAACTGTATTCGACGTATGAGGGTCAAGCAGCTCAGTTTCAAGGAACTGACTGCCCAGACACCAGCACATATGATTCAATTATAGTGGTGAAGGCTTTGTGCAGAACCAACCACACCTTTTGAAGGGCTGAATACAGAGACCTGGTGCACTATGTGCCACAAGGTCCCCAAACGACCCTCTGCAGGTTTTGAATTCAGAGTTGTCCTCCTCCTAGACCAGTTGCCATTCTAGGCTATAGAACCCAGTCTCTCCTGCTATTTACCCATAGCTGGGGATGGAGGGAGAAGAAGAGGATAAATACCTTTTCCCAAGAGTATTAGCATGTAAGTGAATGGATTCGACTGGAATTCAAACTCAGCTCTCCGATTCCTCAATCTGAGCCACTATCCACTACTCCACCATGCCTCCATATCATATATAATGTGTTTGTGCATGATAAAAATATAGTTTTAAGGTATGCTATATTTATGGATTAAAGTGCTTGATATCAGGAATAGAGTACCTGTAAATATAAAAGTGGACATTGAGGTCGACACCTGACAACAACAGTCTGTTACATGCTTAAACCCAATTGTCATTGATAATTCAATGTCCACTTATATATTTACATATACCCTATCCCTGATGTTGAAAAATATGGTGCAAGCTTTTGATTTTCTTAAGTCATAATCCTACCTACCCTGATGATGACTTACTGTCCTGGGTATAAACTACATCTGCATCCTGGGTAAGACGATAAGCTACGTCCAACAGCAAGGCCTCTGATCAGCAGGTTTTGATGAGCGTGGAACCACCTCTTAATTGCTGGTGTTCTCAGGTCCACCCTGACCCAGCGTGATAGCACCTGCTAGGGTCCCAATTATGGGCAAATAGTTACCCCCCCACACCAAACTGGAGTCAAAAACACTATGTAAATGTAGAAATAGGTTTTAATACCAAAAATACTTTGTAAAACATATTTATTACCAGCAATACATTTTTAAAAAAAAAAAAAGATATTACCAGCTATACATTTTTGAAGAAAAAATATTCCAGAAATAAAAATTTTATCAGCATTAAATAACCCATTGAGGTTGATATGCCGTAAAACAAACCAAACCTGATGATGATTTAAGAAAGCCAAAAGCTTGGACCATATTTCTTCCAAAATGAACTTTGGACAATTTCTGACAGAACTTCCTCCTTATCTGAAAAGGATTATTTAATTTAATTATTTTGAAAAGTTAATCAATAAAATTAATCAACACAAAATATTTGTTGTCTTTAACATTTGTGTTAAAGAACATTTGCTATATAAATACGCATATACACACACACGCACACACACATACATACACACACATATATATATATATATATATATATATATATATTTTTTTTTTTGGTTGGAAAATTTCATTAGGTTCTATGATAGATTTATCACAACCACCCAAATGCAGATACTCACTGAGTTTTGCAATATACACTGGCATACAAAACTTTTGGTTTCACTGGGAAATTAATTCAGTCAGTTATGTCCCATGTGTGATAAACACCTAGTCAATCATGTATCATTGCCATTTCTTACTGCGGTAGACTAGTCGCCATCCAAGGCTATAGAATCCAGTCTGTCCTGCTATTTACCCAAATTTGGGGTGGGGGAAAAGAAGAGGATTCATACCTTTCCCAAGGGTATTAGCACATAAGTTAATTTAATGGATTTGACTGGAATTTTTAACTCAGCTCTCCGATTCCTTAATCCAAGCTGCTATCCATTACTAAACTATGCTTCCTGGAAAATTAGTTACTTTTGTTAATTTTACCTCAAAGTTGAGAGGGATTAACAGTTTAGCTTTCCTTGGTATATTTTATAATATTTGAGAAAAAGCAAATAAGTTACTGTTATTTCTTTAATGCTGTATTGTGGATGATAGAACATCTTAGGCATAGTGATGCTGAAAAAAGCCTATGCAAAAATATTGGAGCACTCACAAAAAATTCACCTTTCACCTCTTAAGTTAGAAAGGAATTATTTTTTTGCAAAAAGTGATAATGGATAGCAGCTCGGATCACAGAATCGGAGAGCTGAGTTTGAATTCCAGTTGAATCCATTACATTCACTTACATGCTAATACCCTTTGGAAAGGTATGAATCTTCTTCTTCTCCCTCCAGCTATGGGTAAATAGCCAGACAGACCGGGTTCTGTAGCCTTGGATGGCAACTGGTCTACTGCAGAAAGAAATGGCAACCTACTGTGGGAAAAAATCTGCCTCGTCAGTCATGTATCAAAAGATATATGATCACATGGCACATAAGAGACTGATCTTTATAAATACAGAAAGTACAAAACATCAACATTAGCAGTTAATAAGTAGTGTTGTCTCCTTTGGCTCAAATAATTGCCTTAATTTTATATGGCATTGAATAGAAAAAGATCCAGATTTTCTCACTGGGAATTCTTTTCATTCTTTCTTGCAGTAATCCCAAAGTTCTTGGAGATTGTATAGTTTTTGTTTCAGCACTCATTACTTCATTTCTGACCACAATGGTTCAGTTATATTGAGATCAGGACTTTGTATTGGCCACTTTTCCAAAAGTTGAACATCTTCATCCATAAGAAACCTCTTTGTTGCACATGATGCATAGCAAGAAGTGCCAACATGCTGAAAAATTTCTGTCTTTATAGTTTGTGAGAAAATGAAAGTGGATTAAACTAATACAGTTTCCTCTGTTTAGGTTTCTATGTATTTTTACCAATTTTCTTCTAACATTGCTTATGATGCAACACCACACCATTCCATGTCCACCACCAAATTTTACCATTTTTGCGGTGCATCTTGCATTGTATCTTTTCTCCCACTTTTTGCATAGTCTCTTGCATTGCAAGTAACTCTATTTTGCATTCAGAACTAAAAATTACTTTTTGTCACTTTCCAGCAACCCATGATGATTTTCTTTTGACCACATCAATCTTCTGTTCGGATATTTTTTAGTTAATAATTCTTTTTTTTCTGCTATACAACCATTCAATTTGTTTTTCCTCAGAAACTACTGATATGATAAAAGCATACTGCTAAACAATCTTAAGTTCTTAATGAAAAGTGTTTAATGTCTTTGGCAGAAAACTTTTGCATGCCAGTGTGCACTTCTTCTGTTTGAGTTCTCAGAGAGAATTATCAATGAAACTGCAATGTTGAAGAAGCCACAAAGACAAAGCCACAAACTCAGTGGATAACAGATAATGTTACAGGCTGTCTTCTTCGCAGTCTCATTTCAACAAATTATATAACCAAATTAGCAATGTTCTCTGTGTGTGTGTGTGTGTAAAAGAATGGGTAGGATAAAAAATCTACATATACTTGCACATATGTATAAATATATTTCTTCCACAGATGTTATAAATACAGTGCTTAATGTTATGAAACAGAGCTATAATATATATTAAATGTGTCAAAAATATTTGCACCTGAAGATTGCAGGAACTGCATGAAACTTCAAGTCATGCTATTGATGTTGGATATTATATATATTTACTAATATATATATACATATATTTTCTGTTTATATCTTTTTTATGGATACACTTGTTTGAGTAAATGACAGTTCCATATAGGATACAGGTTTGATTTCTGTCAGAGGACACATATTTTCTATGAAATTTCTCAAGCATTCATGCTGGTAAATGTAATTAACACTGTTTAATTAAAAAACTCAAATAAGTGATCCATAAAAAAAAAACATATAAATAGAAAATATATTAAAATATTTGACGGAATTAATCCATTTCATATAATATGTTGTCATTGTTTATGTTAGGCTAAAATTTCCGGGCCGATATGATAGATTGAGAAAAATTGGCAAATTTATGCATTTAAAAGCAGTAATTTGAGCTTTAATAAACCATTAGTCCTCTGTTGCTAAATAGTCATAGCATGTCAGGCTATATGATACAAGTTTGATTTCTGTCAGGGAACACATATTTTCTATGAAATTTCTCAAACATTCAGGCTGGTAAATATAATTAATACTGTCTAATTAAAATACAGAGCATATACAAATTTTTTTTATGTGATGCGTTCTATCATTTAGGACTTCATTAGACTAAAGGGATTTTTACATTGATGTGATTCACCTGTGCATGAAGGAGAGGGAATTCTGCAATTTTGAATGTTTTTTTGTTTTTTTTTTGTATAGAAATGTTTTTAATCGTTAAAACATCCACAGTAAATTTTTGTCCATGTTCTTAGAACATTTCACCTTGGCACATATTCTATTACCTTAATGTCAGATATTTAATAACAAAAATGATAAAAAAAGAAACTCAATGAAATCAGCTGAACTCAAAACACATTTAAAATTTCAGAATCCCTTCTCCTTCATACATATATGTAATCACATCAATGTAAACATCACTTTCATCTCATGAAGTTGTAAAGGATATATATATATATATATATATATATATATATATATATATATAACTAATTCTGATCATCTCTCTCTCTCTCTCAAACAATTTTGAGGTATATACTGCATCTCACATTATTTGCCACTTCATGTTTTATCAGTGTTGCAAGCCTTTCGGTACTCTATTGCTATTTCCATGGAAAATGTTCTGATCAGCTACATTCCTTAGTGCTATCAGTTTCAAACTTCATATCTAAGCTCCACCATTCCACATAGACTGGGATGAACTATCTACGTTTTCTTCATTAGAAAGAAGGAAGTTTCACTTCGACAGCTTCTTCCTACAAACTGCTTCTTTGTGGAACAAACTTCTGAGAGAATGCTTTCCATAAACCACTACAACTTCTTCAAGTCTAGGGTTAACCATTATCTTTCCCACATATCCCATGGTGTTCTTTAGTAAAGGCCAAATCATAGTGTAGCTCATATCCAGAACTAGAGACCTATCTCAAATCTTGTTTTTTCACTGGGAGCAAAGATTTTCAGTTTACATTTAGTTTACACATATCCTCATAAACTGCATTTCTTGCCTCTTATTCTTATCACTCATAACAACAATCACGTTCAGTAACCATCTGTCTTGAATGGCTCTTGAGCTTTGTATTGGATTAAAATTGGTAAAAAATGAAGATGCATATGTAAAATAATTCTGGTAGACTGTAGAGATAGGATGAAAACTTGATTCTATGTTCCTGCAAATAGCAGCTTTTTTGTATGAAATATCTTGGATTTTCGAAGACTCAGATTAAGAGCTCCATTGCAAGTTTGAAGGTTTCAAATAGATCATAAAGCTGATTTGAAGATTAAAGAAAAAATTCTTAATAATTTCAAAACTTGTAAGAAGTAAAACAATGTTGAAAAATGCCAAAATAATCTGCAGGTACCAAAGAACTGTGAAGAAATTTGTGAAAAATCTTGGGAAACCCCAGTCAAATCTAATCAGGGTAACTTTTTCACACTGATCCTTGTCCCAGGAGAGAATTTTTTGCCAACATGATGAGTTATCATTAATTATATTACAATTAATATCATATCCTGAATTCAATCTAAAAATTTGGAATGTGGAAATAATAAATTCTAAACATTTCAAGTACTTTGATATATGGATCAGTTATAACAAATTGAGTATAAAAAATAAGGAAACTGAAAACAGGATAGGTTGCATTAAGGGCATTTTTGTCCAATGCTGTAAGATGTTACAAACTAAAGTATTAACCTGAGAATTCAAATCATGTTCTTAAATAACCTCATCAGATCTAGACTCTCATATGGATGTCATGCATGGCATCTAACTTGTTCAGAAATGTCTAAACTGTCAGCTGTTTGCAACTGTTTCTCAGATCAGTAATTAAAAATGGCTTCAAGCAAATGAAAATTGTTATTTGGTAAAGTTCTTTGTGATTTTATAAACCTAGTCCTTGAGATCCAAAGAAGGATGGTCCTCTCTAAAAGAAAAAGGATTTATTTGTCCCAAATTTCTGAAGTCTCAAATTATGAACTACATTGTAAGTTTGAAGCTTTAAAATGCAACATGAGGTTGATTTGAAGATTAAAGAAAATTTCTTAAGTTCAGAACATTCAAAAAGTAAAACAATGTTAGAAATTGCCAGGATAATCAGCCGGTACCTCTGAACTGTGAAGAAATTGGTGAAAGATTCTGGGAAACTCCAGTGCCAGTCTAATGAGGGCAAAAGTTTTCAAACTGATCAGTGACTTTGCTTCGTTGACCTGTGCCCCAGATCAGAAAAGGATTTTTATTAAATTCAACAGAGAAGATCTGTTTAATTTTATTGTATTTTTCCAATTTTTTTTTAATAATTTGTTACATTCAGATGGAAAATTGTGCATAAACAGTTCAAATTTCCCGTTTTTGTTCAAAAACATTCAACCATCATTATCAAGAACTGGATGTTGTCAGTATAGCAGCAAAAGTTTTGTTAGCTGCACTTTGGCAATTTTTGGTATGGTAAAATTTCAAATTTAAATATATGTGTATTGTATAAGTAATGTTTAGATATGTGTATTGTATAAGTAATGTCTCTCTTCTGTGATTCACCAAATTTACTTTGTGCATTCATATTTATTGACATTCACCCAAACTGGTGAAGTAAGAGAATTCGATAATTCTGGGGACTTCCATTCTTCCACTCCCTTATATTATTACCTCACACAAAATTTCCTCAGGGAGCGTGGGTGGCTTATTCACCCCCTCCTGGTATTTCAACTCAACTTTCAACCAGGAGAATCAACTTCAAATTTGTTGTTTACAAAAAATGAAATTTTCACTTTACAGCTTGCATTTGCAGCTGTGTTTCAATCAGCATTGCCCCCCCTTAAGTCTGGGTCACTTTTCCATTGTTCAAACTGCTCGACATACAATTCAAGTGATCTATATGTGAATTAAATCCTCAATTCTTCTCACAGGTTTTTGGTATTAATCCTTCTTGTTTTAATGCCTTTTAGTACATAACATGTTCTATTGATAAGAAAACTTTCTTAGGTTTTATTTTACTGCAGTAACAATAAATAGTATCACAATAATATGACTCTCTAACATTTAATTTTTGTTCAAAATTTCTTGCATTATGCAAAAGAAAATACAGTATTTTCTTATGGTTGATTTTTAGCTCAGGCATTATCACTACTATTGTTTTATTAGCAGTTTTACGGTTGATTAATGGATAGCAGCTCGAATTGAGGAATTTGAGAGCTGAGTTCAAATTCCAATTGAATCCATTGCATTCACTTAAAGGTATGAATTCTCTTCTCCCTCCAGCTATGGGTAAATAGCAGGACATAATGGGTTCTATAGCCTTGGATGGCAACTGGTCTAGAAGGACAATTCTGAATTCAAAACCTGCGAAGGGTCATTTGAGATTCTTGTGGCATGTAGTGCACCAGATCTCTGTATTCAGCCCTTCAAAAAGTGTGGTTCTGAACAAAGCTTTAACCACTATAATCAAATCATGTCCTGGTGTCTGGTTGTTGCTTCTTAGGAACTGAGCTGCTTGACCCTCATACATCAAATACACTGGGAGAGTCCACCATATATATTTTTGCATAAAAAAACTGATCACTTTATTTAAA
Organism: Acanthosepion pharaonis; assembly: GCA_903632075.3. Lineage (NCBI taxonomy): Eukaryota > Metazoa > Mollusca > Cephalopoda > Sepiida > Sepiidae > Acanthosepion > Acanthosepion pharaonis. The sequence continues at coordinate 3,693,455 of CAHIKZ030004679.1, forward strand.
AAAAAAAAAAAAAATCCAAAGAAAAGTCAGAACTGTTATCAATCCTGACCTGGCATTTTGAATTCAGTCACTTTCCTACTGCTATGATCTGTCTTTCCTCTGCCTTTTCTATAAATATTTTCATAGCAACTGTTCTAAAGAGCTCTCTTCTTTGGTACCTCAATTGTGTGAATTTAAGCATACTACTAGATCAGCATGGTGGATTAATGGATAGCGGCTCGGATTGGGAAATCAGAGAGCCGAGTTCAAATTCCAGTCAAATCCATTACATTCACTTACGTGCTAATACTTTTGGGAAAGGTATAAATCCTCTTCTTCTCCCTGCAGCTATGAGTAAATAGCAGGACAGACCTGGTTCTGTATCCTTGGATGGCTGCTCGTCTACCACAGAAAGAAATGGCAACCTACTGCGGGTGAAAATCTGCCTCGTCAGTCATGTATCGAAAGATGCATGATTGCCTAAGTCTGTATCACGCATGGCACATAATTGAACTGAATTATATTCATTGTTTGATTTCATCACAACATACTAGTTCAGTACACCTTTTATTATCATGATTACAATCATTGTATACATAAAACAATTTGCCATGAAGGAAAACAATATATTTACTATTGACAAGAGCAGGAAACTTTTTTACAAAATATATTTATAGACATGTTGTAACTGCATTTAAAGAACTCTGAATGAATAAGACCCAATGATCTCACCACATGCACAATATCACCTTTCTTCCATGGAGCTCAGATTTTGAGGTCAGTTGGGGAGTTTTATCTTTGTCAATCCACTGTCTTTTATTGGTTCTCAAAAATGAAAATTATTTATTTTTTACAATAATGTTCACCATGTACAAGGCCAGAGAGCCCATTCAGGTAGAGAGTTACAGAGTAAAAGGTAAAAGCACAGTTTTTGAGGATATGTAGGAAAGATAACAGTTAACCCTAGACTTGAACAGGTTAAGATTTTAATGACCAGGATTTGAGAAACCTGTTTTTCCTGAAAAAATGTTTTAATAGAAAGATTTTATAAGTTTCAACCGACATCAACATTGACTGCATGGTCAATAAATGCATAATGTTTCCTTATAAGGAAATGGCTAATACTATCATTCTTCTCTTTCTATATGCCATATCCCTTCAGGATGTAGGTGATCATGGCTGTCCTCAACTTCTTTAATGAGAGCTGAGTTCCAATTCACATTGTTTTCATTATATTGACTTACATGCATTCCATCTTCTTTTTTCCCCCCTCTCTTTTCTAACTTCTTTTTTCCTCTCATCCAACATGTCTTCTTTGTACTTAGCTGTTATTTGTGTAACTCATTGAGAAAAATATTGCAATTTGGGAAAGGCATGATTTCACCTCTTCTCCATTCAGCTATGGATTAATTAGTAAGACTTTTTATCCCTAAACCATTATTATTGCCCAAAAAATATTCTTACTGTTTAAAAATATTTTATGGCTTTAAATAACCTCCAAAGGGTTGATAAGCAGTAGAAAATAAATCAGTCATATGTCATCTTTCTTGATGTTTCTTCTCTCTTACATTAATTCTTGATATTTATTAAGTTTAGTATGGCACAGGGCCAAAATGTAGAGACATTTAGATACAATGATTAGGTTTTTCACCAATTCTCTAATGAGAGGAAAGAATGTTTGCAGTCTTGACTTTTATCTAGGATTAAACATGGACTGCATTGGGAAGAGTTAAGAAATAATCCCACTTTCTTTATTTTCATTCATTTTTTTTTTTATTATCACTCTCCTTTATTTTTATTTTTCCCCTCCTTTTCTTTTCTCTTTTATTTTCCCTTTTCTCTTTTATTTTTCTTTTATTTTTATTTTTCTCTTATTTTTTTTCTTATTTTTATTTTTCCCCTCTCCTTATTTTTATTTTTCTCCTTTATTTTTTTTTCCCCCTCCTTTTATCTACTTATTTTTATTTTCCCTCTCCTTTATTTTTATTTTCCCCCTCCTTTTCTCTCTTTTTATTTTTATTTTCCCCTCTTTTTTTTTTTATTTTCCCCCTCTTATTTTTATTTTCTCTAATTATTTTTATTTCCCTCTCCTTTTTTTATTTTTTATTTTCCCCCTCCTTTTCTCTCTTTTATTTTTTATTTTCCCTCTCCTTTATTTTTTTATTTTCCTTTTCTCATTTATTTTATTTTTTTTATTTTCCCCCTCCTTTTTCTCTTATTTTATTTTCCCTCTCCTTTATTTTATTTTCCCTCTCCTTTATTTTTATTTTCCCCCTCTTTTCCCCTCTTTTTTTTTATTTTCCCCTCCTTTATTTTTATTTTCCCCTCCTTTTCCCCCTCCTTTTCTTCTTCTTTTTTTATTTTCCCTCTCCTTTATTTTTTTTATTTTTTTTTATTTTCTCTCTTTTATTTTTTTATTTTCCCTCTCCTTTATTTTTATTTTCCCCCTCCTTTTCTCTACTTATTTTTATTTTCCCTCTCCTTTATTTTTATTTTTTTCCCCCTCCTTTATTTTCTTATTTTTATTTTATTTTTATTTTTATTTTCCCTCTCCTTTATTTTATTTTTCCCCTCCTTTATTTTTATTTTCCCCCCTTATTTTTTATTTTTTTTTTTTTATTTTCCCTCTCCTTTATTTTTTTTTTTTCCCCTTTATTTTTATTTTTTATTTCCTTTTCTCTACTTATTTTTATTTTCCCTCTCCTTTATTTTTTTTCCTTTTCTCTACTTATTTTTATTTTCCCTCTCCTTTATTTTTATTTTCCCTCTCCTTTATTTTTATTTTCCCCCTCCTTTTCTCTTCTTATTTTTATTTTCCCTCTCCTTTATTTTTATTTTCCCCCTCCTTTCTCTTCTTATTTTTATTTTTTCCTTTTTTATTTTCCCCTCCTTTATTTTTATTTTCCCCCTCCTTTTCTCTACTTATTTTTATTTTCCCTCTCCTTTATTTTTATTTTCCCCCTCCTTTTCTTTATTTTTATTTTCCCTCTCCTTTATTTTTATTTTCCCCTCCTTTTCTCTTCTTATTTTTATTTTCCCTCTCCTTTATTTTTATTTTCCCCCTCCTTTTCTCTACTTATTTTTATTTTCCCTCTCCTTTATTTTTATTTTCCCCCTCCTTTTCTCTAATTATTTTATTTTTATTTTTCTTTTTTTCCCCCCTCTCCTTTTTTTATTTTCCCCCTTTCCTTTTTTTTATTTTCCTCTCCTTTATTTTTATTTTCCCCCTTCATTTTTCTCTTATTTTTTTTTTTATTTTTTATTTTCCTCTCCTTTTCTTTTTTCTTTTTTATTTTTCCCCTCCTTTTTTATTTTTATTTTCCCCTTTTCTCTCCTTATTTTTATTTTTTCCCTATTTTTATTTTATTTTCCCCTCCTTTTCTCTTCTTATTTTTATTTTCCCCTCCTTTATTTTTTTTTCCCCCTTTTTTTTATTTTTTTATTTCTCCTTTATTTTTATTTTCCCCTCCTTTTCTTTTATTTTTTTTTTCCTCCTTTATTTTTTTATTTTTTTCCTTTTTTCTTTTATTTTTTATTTTCCTCTCCTTTTATTTTTATTTTTCCCCCTTTTTTCTTTTATTTTTTCTCCTCTTATTTTTATTTTCCTCTCCTTTTATTTTTATTTTTATTTTCCCTCTCCTTTTTTTAATTATTTTTATTTTTTTTTTTTTTATTATTTTTTTATTTTTATTTTTTTTTCCTTTTCTCTTTTTTTTTATTTTCCCTCTCCTTTATTTTTATTTTCCCTCTCCTTTATTTTTATTTTCCCCCTCCTTTTCTCTACTTATTTTTATTTTTCCTTTTATTTTTTATTTTCCTTTTCTCCTTCTTATTTTTTTTTCCCTTTTCTCCTTTATTTTTATTTTTCTCCTTTATTTTTATTTTCCCCCTCCTTTTTTATTTTTATTTTCCTTTATTTTATTTTATTTTCCCCTCCTTTTCTTTATTATTTTTATTTTCCCCTCCTTTTTTTTTTTTTTTATTTTCCCTCTCCTTTCTCTTTTTTATTTTCTCCCTCCTTTTCTTATTTTTATTTTCCCTCTCCTTTATTTTTATTTTTTTTTCCCCTCCTTTTCTCTCTTATTTTTTTTTCCCTCTTTTCTCTTTATTTTTTATTTACCCCTCCTTTTCTCTTTACTTTTTTATTTTTTCCCTATTTTTTCTCTCTTATTTTTATTTTCCCCTCCTTTTTATTTTTTATTTTCCCTCCTTTTTTTATTTCTCTTTTTTATTTTTATTTTCCCTCTCTTATTTTTTATTTTCCCTCTCCTTTTTTCTTTTTTATTTTTCTTTCTTTTCCCCCTCCTTTATTTTATTTTCCCCCCTCCTTTTCTCTCTTATTTTTATTTTCCTCTCCCTTTTATTTTTTTTTTTCCTCTCCTTTTCTCTTTTTTTTTTTTTCCCTCTCCTTTTTTTATTTTCCCCTCCTTTTCTCTACTTATTTTATTTTCCCTCTCCTTATTTTTATTTTCCCCTCCTTTCTCTTTTATTTTTATTTTTTCCCCTCTCCTTTTTTTTATTTTCCCCCCCCTCTTTTTCTCTTTATTTTTATTTTCTTTTCCCCCTCCTTTTCTTTTCCTTTATTTTTATTTTACCTCTCCTTTATTTTTTTTATTTTCCCTCCTTTCTTTTATTTTTTATTTTTCCCTCTCCTTATTTTTATTTTCCCTTTCCTTTATTTTATTTTCCCCCCTCCTTTTCTTTATTTTTTATTTTTCCCTCTCCTTTATTTTTTTTATTTTTCTCCCTTTTTCTCTCCTTATTTTTATTTTTCCCTCTTTATTTTTATTTTTTTTTTTATTTTCCTTTTTCTTTTTTTTTTTTTCCCTCCTTTTTTTTTATTTTCCCTTCTTATTTTTTTTCTCTCCTTTATTTTTATTTTTTTCCTTTATTTTATTTCCCTCTTTTATTTTTATTTCCCCCCCTCCTTTTCTCTTCTTATTTTATTTTCCCTCTCCTTTATTTTTATTTTTTTTCCTTTTTATTTTATTTTTCTCCTCTTCTTATTTTTATTTTCCCCTCCTTTTCTCTTTATTTTTATTTTCCCTCTCCTTTATTTTTATTTTCCCCCCTCCTTTTCTTTTTATTTTTATTTCCCCTCCTATTTTCCCCCATTTTTTACTTTTTTCTCCCTCTCCTTTTTTTTATTTTTCCCCTCCTTTTTTTTTTACTTATTTTTATTTTTCTCCTTTATTTTTATTTTTCCCCTTTTTTATTTTTTATTTTCCCTCTCCTTTATTTTTATTTTCCCCCTTTTTCTTCTTCTTTTTTATTTTCCTCTCCTTTATTTTTTATTTTCCCCTCCTTTTCTCTCTTTTTTATTTTCCCCCTCCTTTTCTTATTTTTATTTCCCTCTCTCTTATTTTTATTTTTTTTTATTTTCCCCCTCCTTTTCTCTACTTATTTTATTTTCCCTCTCCTTTTTTTTATTTTCCTCTCCTTTATTTTTATTTTTATTTTTTTCTCTTATTTTTATTTTCCCCCTCCTTTTTATTTTTATTTTTCCCCTCCTTTTCTCTTATTTTATTTTCCTCTCTTTTATTTTTATTTTCTCCTTTTTTTATTTTCCTTTATTTTATTTTCCCCCTCCTTTTTATTTATTTTTATTTTTCCCCTCCTTTTTTTATTTTTTTTTTTTTTCTCCTTTATTTTTTATTTTCCCCTCCTTTATTTTTATTTTCCCCTCCTTATTTTTTATTTTCCTCTCCTTTTTTTATTTTTCCTTTATTTTTTTTCTCTCTCTTTTTTTTTTTCCCCTTTCCTTTTTTTTATTTTCCCCTCCTTTTTTTTTATTTTTATTTTTATTTTTTTTTCCTCTCCTTTATTTTTATTTTCTTTCTCCCCCTCCTTTTCTCTCTTATTTTTTATTTTCCCCTCCTTTATTTTTATTTTCCCCCTCCTTTATTTTATTTTATTTCTCCTTTATTTTTATTTTTTATTTTCCTTTACTTTTTTTTTCCCCCTCCTTTTCTCTACTTATTTTTATTTTCCCTCTCCTTTATTTTCCTCTCCTTTTTTTTATTTTCCCCCCTCCTTTTTATTTCCTTATTTTTTTTTTCCCCCCTCCTTTTCTTTTCTTATTTTTTTTTTTTCTTCCTTTATTTTTTTTTTCCCCCTCCTTTTTTCTTCTTTATTTTTATTTTCCCTCTCCTTTATTTTTATTTTCCCCTCCTTTTTCTCTTATTTTATTTTCCCTCTCCTTTATTTTATTTTCCCTTATTTTTTATTTTTTCTCCTTTATTTTTTTTTTCTCCTTTATTTTTATTTTCTCCCCTCCTTTTCTCTTTTATTTTTTCCCCTCCTTTATTTTATTTTCCCCTCCTTTTCTACTTATTTTTATTTTCCCTCTCCTTTATTTTTTATTTTCCCCCTCCTTTTTCTTCTTTTTTTATTTTCCCCTCCTTTATTTTTATTTTCCTCCTCCTTTATTTTTTATTTTTCCCCCTCCTTTCTCTACTTATTTTTATTTTCCCCCTCCTTTATTTTATTTTTCCTTTCTCTTTTATTTTGTTTTTCTCCTTATTTTTTATTTTCCCTCTCCTTTATTTTTTATTTTTTTTTTTTTTATTTTCCCCCTCCTTTTCTCTTTTATTTTATTTTCCCTCTCCTTTATTTTTATTTTATTTTTCTCCTTTATTTTTATTTTCCCCCCTCCTTTTCTTTTCTCTTCTTATTTTTTATTTTTTTATTTTTTATTTTCCCCCTTTTTTTCTACTTATTTTTATTTTCCTCTCCTTTTTCTTTTTTATTTTCCCCCCCCTTCTTTTATTTTTTTTTTTTTTATTTTCCTCTCCTTTATTTTATTTTTTTTTATTTTTATTTTCCCTCCTTTTCTCTTCTTATTTTTATTTTCCCCTCCTTTCTTTTTTTTATTTTTTTCTTTTTTTTTTTTTTCCCTCTCTTTATTTTTATTTTCCCTCTCCTTTTCTCTCCTTTATTTTTTATTTTTCCCCTCCTTTATTTTTATTTTCCTCTCCTTTATTTTTATTTTTTTTTTCTCTCTCTTTATTTTTATTTTTCCTCTCCTTTATTTTTTTTTTTTTATTTTTTCCCCCTCCTTTTTTTTATTTTCCCCTCTCCTTTATTTTTTTTTTTTCCTCTTATTTTATTTTCCCCCCTCCCTCTCCTTTTTTTTTTATTTTCCCCCTCCTCTTTTTTTTTTTTTATTTCTCCCTCCTTTTTCTACTTATTTTTTATTTTCCCTCTCCTTCATTTTTATTTTCCCTCTCCTTTATTTTTTATTTTCCCCCTCCTTTTCTCTCTTATTTTATTTTTTTTTATTTTCCCTCCCTTTATTTTTATTCCCCCCTCCTTTTTCTCTACTTATTTTTTATTTTCCCTCTCCTTTATTTTTATTTTCCTTTATTTTTTTTTCTCTTCTTATTTTTATTTTCCCTCTCCTTTTATTTTTATTTTCCTTTTTTTACTTATTTTTATTTTCCCTCTCCTTTATTTTTATTTTTCCCCCCTCCTTTTCTCTACTTATTTTTTATTTTCCCTCTCCTTTTCTCTTTATTTTTATTTTTTCCCCCCTCCTTTTCTCTTTATTTTATTTTCCCCTCCTTTCTCTTTATTTTTATTTTCCCCTCCTTTTTTTTTTTTTTCCTCCTTTTTATTTTTATTTTCCCCCTCCTTTTCTCTACTTATTTTTATTTTACCTCTCCTTTATTTTTATTTTCCCCCTCCTTTTCTCTTCTTATTTTTATTTTCCCTCTCCTTTATTTTTATTTTCCCCCCTCTTATTTTTTTCTCTCCTTATTTTTATTTTCCTCTCCTTTTTATTTTTTTTTTTTTTTTTTTTTTTTCCCCCTCCTTTATTTTTTTCTCTACTTATTTTTATTTTTTTCCCTCTCCTTTATTTTTATTTTCCCCTCCTTTTCTCTTATTTTTTTTATTTTCTCTCCTTTATTTTTTATTTTCCCTTATTTTTATTTTCCCCTCCTTTTCTCTTATTTTATTTTTATTTTTTTTATTTTCCCCCTCCTTTTATTTTCCCTTCTTATTTTTTATTCCCCCTCTTTTTTTCTTTTTTTATTTTTTATTTTATTTTATTTTTTTCTCTTTTTTTTTTATTTTTTTTGTTTTATTTTTTTCTCTTTTTCTTACTTTTTTTTATTTTCCCTCTCCTTTTTTTTATTTTCCCCCTTTATTTTATTTTCCTTTTTCTCCTTTATTTTTATTTTCCCTCTTTTTTTTATTTTCCCTCTCCTTTTCTCTTCTTATTTTTTATTTTCCCCTCTTATTTTTATTTTTATTTTCCCCCTCCTTTTCTCTTCTTATTTTTATTTTCCCTCTCCTTTATTTTTATTTTCCCCCCTCCTTTTCTCTTATTTTTATTTTCACTCTCCTTTATTTTTATTTTCCCCTCCTTTTCTCTACTTATTTTTATTTTACCTCTCCTTTATTTTTATTTTCCCCCTCCTTTCTTTTTATTTTCCCCCTCCTTTATTTTTATTTTCCCCTCCTTTATTTTTTTTCTATTTATTTTATTTTCCCCTCCTTTTTTTTATTTTTATTTTCTCCTTTATTTTTATTTTCCCCTCCTTTTTCTCTCCTTATTTTTATTTTTCCCTCTATTTTCCCCTCCTTTCTCTTGTTTTTTTTTTTTCCCTCCTTTATTTTTTTTTTTTTTTCCCCCCCTTTTTTCTTTTTATTTTTATTTTCCCTCTCCTTTATTTTATTTTTCCCTCTCCTTTATTTTTTATTTTTTTATTTTCCCCTCCTTTCTTTTTTTTTTTTCCCCCCTCCTTTTTTTTTATTTTATTTTACCTCTCCTTTATTTTTTTTTTTCTTTTTCTTCTTTTTTTTATTTCCCCTCCTTTTCTTTTATTTTTCCTCTCCTTTATTTTTATTTTCCCCCTCCTTTTCTTCTTATTTTATTTTCCCTCTCCTTTTTTTTTATTTTCCCCTCCTTTTCTCTTATTTTTATTTTTTTTTATTTTTATTTTCCCTTTATTTTTATTTTATTTTCCCCTCTTTTTTCTCTACTTATTTTATTTTCCCTCTCCTTTATTTTTTATTTTCCCCCCTCCTTTTCTCTACTTATTTTTTTATTTTCCCCTCTCCTTTATTTTTATTTTTTTTTATTTTCTCCCTTATTTTTTTTTTTTTATTTTTTTTCCTTTTTTATTTTTCCCCTCCTTTATTTTTATTACCCCCCTCCTTTTATTTTTTTATTTTTATTTTTCTTTCCTTTATTTTTATTTTCCCCCTCCTTTATTTTTTTTATTTTTTATTTCTCTCTTATTTTTTTTCTCTCCTTATTTTTATTTTCCCCCTCCTTTTTTTTTCTTTATTTTTATTTTCCTCTCTTTTATTTTATTTTCCTCTCCTTTTTTTTTTTATTTTCCCCTCCTTTTCTTTCTTATTTTTTATTTTTATTCTCCTCCTTTTTTTTATTTTCCTTTCCTTTATTTTCCCTCTCCTTTTTTTTTTTTTTCCCCTCCTTTTCTACTTATTTTTATTTTCCCTCTCCTTTATTTTTATTTTCCCCCTCCTTTTCTCTTATTTTTATTTTCCCTCTCCTTTATTTTTATTTTCCCTCTTTTTATTTTATTTTCCTTTTCCTTTTTTTTTATTTTTCCCTCTCCTTTATTTTTTATTTTTCCCCTCCTTTCTCTACTTATTTTTATTTTCCTCTCCTTTATTTTTATTTTATTTTCCCTCTCTTCCTTTCTCTTATTTTTATTTTCCTCTATTTTTATTTTTATCCCCCCTTTTCCTTTTCTTTCTTTTTTATTTTTTCCCCTTTTCTTTTCTTCCTTTTTTATTTTCCCCCCTTCTCTTACTTTTTTATTTTCCTCTCCTTTATTTTTTTTTTCCCCTCCTTTTCTTTTATTTTTATTTTCCCTCTTTTTTATTTTCCCTCTCCTTTATTTTTTTTTATTTTCCCTCTCCTTTATTTTTATTTTTATTTTCCCTCTCCTTTATTTTTTTTTCCTCTCCTTTCCTTTATTTTTTATTTTCCCTCTCCTTTATTTTTATTTTTCCCTCTCCTTTTCTTCTTATTTTTATTTTCCTCTCCTTTATTTTTTATTTCCCCTTTCCTTTTCTCTTCTTATTTTTATTTTCCCTCTCCTTTTCTCTTCTTATTTTAATTTTTCCTCTCCTTTATTTTTATTTTCCCCCTCCTTTTCTCTTCTTATTTTTATTTTTCTTCTCTTCTTATTTTTATTTTTCTTCTCTTCTTATTTTTATTTTCCCCTTCCTTTTCTCTTCTTATTTTTATTTTCCCTCCCCATTTCTCTTCTTAAAATCCACTTTTCTGTTTCTATATACTCCTCATCCTTCTCCTGTGTTTTTTTTTTTTTTACCTTACTTCCTCTTATCCTTTCAATTTTGTTTTGACTCCCCTTCCTCCAACCTTCTGGGTTTCTGTGAATACATGATTCATTCAGGCTTACTCCAAATGCTTTTCTGGTGTTATTTTTGGTACCAGAGCAATTTATCGAGCTAGAGGGCCGTAGTATGAGGAGTAGCATTGAGCAAAGCACATGGAAAATGGGGGCAGGGTATTAACAAGTCTTGTCTTCTGTTTCTTCTGGGTTCCAAGTAAGCACATGTATGCACACACTAAAGATTTTGTCAGGGAGACATGTTTAACCTCTTGCCATTAAGCAATGAACTGAAAACATTCGGATCTTTGCCAAGAGATGAAATCTTATCATCTCTAACAGGGCTTTCTATTAACAGCCATTGAAACAAAATTATTTCATGGCAACTTGATAGTTTCAGTCTTATTCTCCTATTATATGTTGTGTCCTTTCAGAACCTGGGCAATCATGGCACTCCACAACTTCCTATCCTTAGTAGATTTAAGCAATGTTTGTCCTCTTACAATCTCTCCAAGTCCCTGTTCTGCAATCTGCTTGCACAAGCTTGTTTGGTAGGATATTCACCAACCATTCTTGGCTTCAGTATATATCTTGTGAATGTCCAGTTCTCCACAACCTCTTTCCCTTATTTAGTAGCCAAGAAATTTCAACTCTTTCTGATTTTAAGTACAACTCTCTTATTTGTCACAATTTTCTTAAAACTTCCTATCAGAGGGTAGAAGGGAATAAGGAGAGAGGATGACAATTCTAATGATCAAATACAAGCGGGTGCTAAATATACAGCTGATAGTTGAGATATTCCTGACTGGGTTTGGTGCTATGTAAGGCATTCATATGAAAGTTTCAATCTGATGAGGCTATTTAAGAACATGACTTGAGTTTTAACGTTGTTTTGGTTTCATAGCAATCTGAAGTGTTGCGCAAAACTACTTCTGGCACAGCCTATTCAATGTTTAATTTCTTTTTCTCTTATACATAATTTGTTATAACTGTTTCATATGCTGAAGTATTTAGTATTTGCTAATTCCAAATCCCGAATTTTTATGCTGGATTCAGGGTATGTGCCATCATTGCTTTCAATTCCTGTTCATAGTTTCTGTTTCTTGGAACATTTGTTAGAAAATGTTGATTTTCTGTTCAAGATCATTTTGATCCCACCTATGACTACCTATGTCATCACCATAGATCTCCCACCCTCCTCAGTACACTGACCTTGGTAGATTCATTTGCAGTATAATATGTACTGCTTAAATGGTCAGTGTTCATCTCTTCACATCTGTGTTTGTAAATGTGCAGGGCATAATCTAATAAATGATTAAATGGATGGGAGCTCTCATTTTCAATTGACCACATGGCCATGCAATTTGTGTTTAATATAGCATATTCTTTATTGTTTTTACTTTTAATAAACATCAAGTAAAAATGACTATCTCTCTCTCTCGCAATATATATGCATATATATACTAGCAGTAGGGCCTGGTGTTGCCTGGGGATGTAACAGTAAGAGATAGATCAAGTATCGACCATCATAATGACTGAAAAATAAAATTGACAAAGATTATTGTTTAAGGTTGACGGTCACACATGTCTTAATTAGTTTTTTTTTTTTTTTTTATGAATTGGTCAAACCCAAACTCGAACAAAAACATTGTTTTCATTTGTTAGCAGTCTACCGATTGAATAGAATTTTATTATGAACAATTGTCTTTTAAAGTATTTTGAATGTAAAAATAAAGAAAAAAGTGTGCAAGACAATAAGAAACACTACCTGCCAAAAAAAAAAGTGAAGTTTTGTTGAAATCTGTTGAAAAATGTAGGAAATCCGATCCCACATATAAAGGAACACACACACACACACACACACACACACAAACAACCTGGGTTTTATAATAAGTATAACTCGATATGAGTTGTCCCCCTTTCATTCTGGTGACAGAATTGTGTTTTAGCGTGTTTTCAAATTGATTTTGTGCAAAAACAATTGTGTTTTTCCAATTTTTGTCACTGTTAGAACCACCACAAGATAATTTAATGCAGTCCTGTGAAGTTTTGTTGAAATCGGTTGAAAAATGTAGGAAATCCGATCCAATATATAAACGTACAGACACACACACACAATCTGTACTTTATAATAAGTAAGATATATATATATATATATATATATATATATATATAATTTTATTCACATCTGAATTTTTACACACACACACACACATATATATATATATATACAAATATATCTTGAGGCACCAAACTTTTTTTCAAACATGTTTTAACATGCCAAGAAAGATTTGATGAATTTTTTAATGAATTTTTCTTGTATTCTTAAATTTTTCCATTTGGTGGGTTTTTTCTTCTTTATTTAACGGTCCTCTCAAGATGTAGTCACATAAGCTTTCCACAACTTCCTATCTCTTGTAGCTCTTAATATATTTTGTCTTCTTGTTATTTCACCTAAGCCCTGTTGTGACATCCATTTACTGAAGCTCATTAAGTATGTTTTGTGTTGCTTTCCTCTTGCCCTCTATCTCTCTTGGGAGTATCAAATTCTCCAAGCACTTCTTCTTCATTATATGTCCCAGAAACTTCAACTGTCTCTTCCTGATGTTAATTATTAATTTCCTTTTTGTTTTCATTTTCTCCAAAACATTTTCTGTCAATGGTATCCTCAGCATCCTTCTGTAGAACCACATTTCTGTTGCTTCAAGTCTCCTCTTCATCTTTGAGGAGATCGTCCAGCACTCATTGCCATACAAGAGGACAGATATCACAAAGCACTTTAGTTCCTTGTTTCAAGGAAAATGGTTTATAGTGTCTGTTTTCCCAAGGACTTCTGGCCACTTCTTTAGCCATTTTCTGTGGGTCTGTTGTTAATTTCTTTTCACAATTGTCTCATATATATATATATATATATATATATATGCACACACACACACATACACTTTACACACCAGTAATTTTAGAACAAGAACATGCTATCCTGACCTTCTACATGGCAGCACCAATTTTAGGGAACTTTAGCATCAACTAAGTTTATAATTTTAGTTATTTTTTAGCTAAATGTGGGGTGGTTTTATGACTGTTATAAAGTAAAAAAATTACTTGCCACTTACTAATGAGAATTTTTGCAATATATATATATATATATATTGTGTATGTTTGTAACAGGAAACTTTCATTAGAAACAAAGAAACAAGTACTGAACTGTCATTTAATATCAGTTCTCCTATATGCCAAAGAAGAAGAAATTCGAGGCAATAGAAATACAGTTCTACAGAAGGATGCTGAGAATGTGAGCAATGCTGAAGGTTTCAGGAAAATGGAAACAAAAAGGTCACTTGTACTTAGAACCAGAAAGAAGCATTTGGAATTTCTAAGGCACACAATGAGAAAAGAAGGCTTAGAAAATTCAACACTCACAAGACACTTGGAAGACAAGAGGGACAGAGAAAAACCAAATAATCTACCTAATGAGCTTGTGTAAATGGTTTGTAGAACAAAGATTTGGAGAGATAGCAAAAAGACAAACCTTACTAAGAACTACAAAGGATAGGAAATTGTGGAGAACCATGATTATCTATGTCCTGAAGGGGCACAACACAAGGAGAAGATTAGGGGTTAACTTTTATAATAAGGACAAGTCTATTCTGAAGTTCTTACACCTGGTAGCACCAATTTTAGGGAACATTGATAACAATAAATCAAACACTAGTTGTATTACCTCTCTTTCCTAGGCTTACAGTCATATATTGAAACACCAGTTCACATATAATCATTGTGTCTAGTCAGTACCTAGATTGGTGACCGCTGTAAGCTTGGATGTGCTGGTGGTGTAATGGATAATGGCTCAGAATTGATAATCAGAGAGCCGAGTTCTAATTCCAATTGGGTTTGTTTATTCACTTACACACAAATAACCTTGGGAAAGGTAGGAATTCACCTCTTCTCCACCCAGCTATGATGTAAAATGTGCATCGCTAAACATTATTATCTGAAAAAAAATACAAAAACAAGTTCTTACAATAAAAAAAGCAATAATAATAATATTTTCTGGCTTGATTTTCAGTGTTGATAAGTTGTAGAAAACAAATCAATGAATGGATGTCTATCCTAAGTAAGAGGTCAGTGATGAGTAAAAAACATATGAGAAGAGGAATTGTTCAATGAAATGGTTTATTCTGAGCACACAGGTGTTTTTTTTTTTTTTGTTTGAACATTAAAAGAGAAATTATAGCCTTATACCAAATGATTACAAACAATAACTGTTACTAAGAATAAAGAGTAAAAAATATATGGGAAGAGGAGTTGTCCAATGAAATTGTTTATTCTGAGTGTTTTTTCTTGTTTGAACATTGAATAGAAAGTATAACCCTACACCAAATGATTACAAACAGTAACTTTTAGTAAGAATGATATTTCTGATAACACAAAAGTGGTAGATCCTGCTTTCACCATGAGGAACAATTATTATTGCTAATAAATTTAAGGAACGCCTTTTTTAAATCAAATTTGGAGGCTTTACAATCACAAGTCATTTTTTCATGCAGCAAACAAACTCTTTCCAATAAAATGTATCTTTCATATTATAAACATTATTTTAGTGGGTGGGTGTGTTTGAATTAAAATTCCTGTTTATTCACAAACAGTGAAAATAACATGTAGATGTTATTTTCACTGTTTGTGGCCTAGATTATTGAAAATTCTTATTAAAGAAAATATACCTCTCAGCAGGAATCAAACCTGTATTCTCTTTTTTTGTGGGGTAGGGAATCACTTTTTTGACAGGCATGCCTTACCATTAGGTTACAGAAGTCCTTTACAGCAAAGCATATCTCAATTACCCCTTTTTAAAAAATGTGTACTTCTCATTGGAGCTTTTCTCTGATAATTTATATTTACTTATGTTATTGAGTTTTATATTAATGTTTTTTTTTTTTTAATCTGACAGTATTTCTTATATATATTTGTTAATTTCTGTGAATTCCTGTCAAATTAAATTTTGACGGTGTGACCATTAGGATGTAGGTCAGCTCATCGGCCTCCCCCTCCCTCTCTTACCCAGGCTCTCCTACTTCCATAACATAATTTCAGTAACAGTGCCTTCTTCTCCCCATACCTCCCAATAAGTCCCCTATAACATACTCGCTCTCTTTCTTTCTCCAAATAAACGGGACACTACAAACTGATACCATAAATAGTTTGAAAAATCCTGTGAATTTTAAAATTAAAATTCATAGGTGAAAATGGTCATTAACTAAAGGTATCTTAATTCCAATTGTAAATAAAATTTGCTCTGTTTAATGAAAATAAACATTGAGCACTCTTTTGTGAGTCAGTTTTAACATATTTCAAATTCTATGTTGTGTTAAGAGCACTCGCCTGGATTATACCAATGGATTACTACACATGTGTATATATATATATATATATATATATATATATATATATATATAGTCACGTAGCCACGATTTCATTAACCATATAGGCGTTAGGCTAAAGTAAAATCTTAAATAAAGAGAAAATTAGTTAGATATAAAAGAAAAATAAATAAATAAATAAAAACAGAAATTTAATCCAATGCTTCCGACTCGCGAGCGAATATATTCTATGATCAGCCATATGCTTCTTTTCTCTTTACAAATTCTTTCTCTCCTTATCCTCTCTTCCACCCACGGGCCAAGGGCCCGTGAACTTTGAAGTGACCCGACGCGAGAGTGACCTGGTTCCAAGATTTCGCGGCTGACCATAAGTGAATTCCAGGCACCATCAGGGTCTCCTGCTGCGATTCACGTGATCGGAACGTACTGAGCATGTGTTGAACTTTTGGCCATCACACAAGCACTGCGTGATCTGTGCCCTATCCTCCCGCGTACCCGGTCAAGGACGAAGGGAACCCACGTGACTGTCGTTGGGGACAGCGACAACCAAAAAAGGATTTTTTCAGTTTCCCTCTGACCAGCGGCAGTTGAACGTCGCTGGACAAAAATCGTCAGACCGCCCACTGAGATGAGGAAGACAGCAAAGTCTGTCGACTAGTGGTGGAAGGACTGCTAGGGAACTGACCGACCCAACCAAACGCCTATATGAGATGCTGGGGACCCTCGAACACTTGCGAAAAGAAGAAGAATCCCGGAACATTGTCGGCCGGCCAAGATACTGTTTTATCATCAGAACTCTCGCTTCGGCGAATCAAAACTTTATGTGAAGATATCAACCCGACTGCAAGATAAGTTGATTCGTTTGGCTTGATCTGTTTTCATATATGTGTGTATTCGCTCGCGCCTTCTATTCTTTAATGATGTCCCCCCCCACTTTGTTAAATGAATGTTCTTTTTTTTTCTTTCTTTCTTTACTCAGTTATATATATTTATAAATAAATGTTATATTTTGAAATCCATCGTCTTGTGTCTGTTCTTCGTTGATTCCCTTGTGTCGCTTCCATTTCTGAGTGAAGACCGAGAAAAGATCCCGCGTTTTCCTTTTTTTTTTAGAACCCGTGGTTCATCTATATGCTACCAGTTCGTAACAATATATATATATAGGAGTTGGACAAAATAATTGGAACACTTGTTAAATTCAAAGAAAATTTATTTAATATGGAGTTGGTCATCCGTTAGCCTCACAGACAGCTTTAATATGTCTAAGAATGGAATCATACAGCTTCCTAACTTCATCCAGAGGAATTTTCAGTCATTCTTCCATTAAAACCTTCTCCAGCTCTTTATGACATGACAGTAGAGGATAGCGGCTCCTCCAAAATGCACCACAAATGTTCAATAATATTGATAACTGGAGATTAGGGAGGCCACTCCATGTGTTCTAGCTCACTTTCATGCTCTTCATACCAATTCTTAGCCACTCGAGCGGTATGTATTGGAGCATTATCATCTTGGAAGATGCAGTCACCATCAGGGAATAAAGTCTTGGCCATTGAATCAACATGATCTCCCAGGTAATCTTTGCTGTTCATTCTACCATGCAGGGCAACTATTGGACTGAGACATTTCCATGATATGGCGGCCCAAACTATCACTGATCCACCTCCATGCTTCACTGTTGGAATAAGACAGTCAGGGTTGTAAGCTTCTTTGGGCAGCCTCCACACATAAACTCGCTGTGAAGTTGAGAAAAGAGAAAAACTAGACTTGTTTGAGAATATGACTTGCTTCCATTGGTCTGCAGACCAGGCATTGTGATCTCTGCACCACTTCAACCTCTTTTGAATGTTGTGAGTGGAGAGAAGAGATTTCCTCACAGCCGCTCTTTCATGATATGCAGCCTTATGGAGCTCACAATGAACAGTTTTAGTAGAAACTGAACTATTCAGATGGTTATTCAACTCAGCAGTCACTTTGGCCACATTTGTCCAATGATTTTTTGCCACATTGCGTTTCAATGACGTCAGTCCCTGTTAGTAAGATTGCAAGTCCAACCCGAATTGCTACGGTTGCTAGAGGTCTTGCCCTGTTTCTCGAATTGCATCAGTGTTCTTGATATGGTAGCTCTTGAAAAACGAAACAGTTCAACATCCTTAGTGATTGAGGCTCCTGCTATGCGACCTCCAACAATTTGCTCTTTTTCGAACTCGGAGAGGTCACACATTTAGCTTAAATTTTACTAAATTCTAAAAATAAATAAGACAAAGACAGTAAATTAGATAAATAAATGTATTTACAATAGATATAACCTGCAATTACGAAGTTTTAGTTTAAGTTCTTAATAATAATAGGTCTTTGAAATATAGGAGTGGATTTTGCAACTGTTTCAATTATTTTGTCCCACCCCTGTATATATATTATATATAATTATTTTCTTTTTTAAAAATATGATTCCATAAAAAAGAAAATAATTATAATATTATGCTCTACTGTTTATATCAAGCACTGTTTTTTTAATAAAAATAATTGCTAAGAACACCAGATTATAAATCTTACTGTTCTTTCTTATTATATTAATTAATATATATTTATATATATTCTGGACTTTCCCATTGTTTTTCGACATATGAGGGTCAAACAGCTAAGTTCTTAGAACTAACAGTCAGACATATCACTTGATTATAGTGGTAAAGGCTCTTGCAGAACCAACTACATTTTTTGGAAGAGCCGAATACAGAGAACTGGTGTACAGTATGCCACAAGTTCTTCAAATGATCCTCTGCAGGTTTTAAATTCAGAGTTGTCTTTCTCTTAGACCCTTTGCCACTCAAGGCTGTAGGACATAATCTGTTCTGCTATTTATCCATAGCTGGAGGAAGAAGAGATGGGTTCATACCTTTCCTAAGGGTATTAGTATCCAAGTGAATGTAATGAATCATATTGGAATTCGAACTCAGCTCTCTGATTCCTCAATTCAAGCTGCTATCTATTACTCCACCATGCCTCCAAATATACAGATATATAATTTTTTATTTTATTTAGTTACTGTTTCACGTGTACTAACTTTTTAAAATTGGCACTTGTCCAGCTTTGGCAGTTCAAAAGTGTTTACATAGTATTGTGGGTGATGAAATATTTTTCTCCCTACAAGCCTTTTCTCACAGAAGAAATAAAACATTGCCAGCTTCTCACCACTTAGTCCCACCAATCCAGATGTACACAGGACCTGTCATGCCATATATACAGAGTCAAGTCAACCACATCTAAATTGTATTCCATTAATAAGGAGGAAGTTCTACTTAGACAGCTTCTTCTCCAGAACTGTTACTTTTTAGAGCAGATTCCCAAGAAAATGATTCCTCCAAGTCTGCGTCAACGGTTATCTATCCTATATATCCTCGTAATATGCCCTTTACAACAACCTCATTCCGTAACCCTCTACCTTGAGTTGCTCTTGTATTGGGTGAACATATATATGCGTGTGTGTGTTAGAATCCAAACAAAAATAGAGAAAACAGACAAAGTGGAAAAAAACTTATTTATTAAAACACATAATAATGTCTTTCATTCTGATCTGAAGACGCATCATACCTCATGAACGCGAAATGCGTCAATAAAGAAAGAGGTTTTCCATTATTTTTTTTTTATTGAATAAATGACTCATTTTGAACAAGCAATAAACTACAGAGAAATTTATCCCTTACATTCAGTAAATCAATATGCATCAGATCAGAAATTTCAATTCCTTGTTAGTTAAAAATAAAATAAATAACTTTTTTTAAAAGACATATTTTGTCTTGGTTTGGACCTTGACTGTGTAAATTAATAATACAGAAATCAAACAGGTGCTTTTTATTTACTATTTTACTCTCTAAAAAGAGGCAGGCTAAAAAAAAAAACACCAACTAAAAAATAAAAACACTTCATAGGAGAACCCATAGGTTAGCTAAAAAATTTTGTTTATAAAAAAAAATGTGAAGAAAACTAAAACAAAAAAAAAAAACTGTTTTTTTTGGGGTCAACGAATTTTTATTTTGTGAATTTGAATTAAAATCATGGCAAGCTAAGATATTAATTTCTTTTTTTATTTACGATATCCAATGACAAATGTTTAAACTTCGGACCTCACAAAATAAATAATAAAGCTCTACAAGCAGACGATCACTCATAGCAGTTTGTCGACTTTGAACAAACCAATGTTTTTTCTTTCACACACAATAAATAGTTTTTACAAACAAAAATTCGGCCAACCTATAGGCTTTTTTTTCCAACTAAATAAAATCGAAGACATTGTTTGGTGAATCGGACAAAAAAGTGAATGTACAACAGTAACACTTACACTCAAACAGCACCACACTTTTTTCCTTTTTTAGTTTACTGTCCCATTTAACCTCCATCCAGCCAGACTGTCACCCCTAACACAAAAAAGTGACTTACTCTACTTTCTTTATTTAACAAAACAACTTTTATTTACTTACGCGATTCGTAGTATTTTATTGATAACACCGTTTTATTCGCGACTTATCGAATTCATCGCCTACACATCTAATTTTGGCAAAGTCACGCCTACATACAAAAAAAATTCGTTTCATCTGATGTCTCAACATTTGGTTTAAAATTCGGTAAACTAAACAAGAAAAACTTAAGAAGAGGAAATATCTGCCTTCCTTGATCTGTTTCGACCTACCCACTGTTAAAACTGCACCTTCTTATTTCATCCCTTCATAAGTCACTGTCTGTGTACTTAGATTTCGTCATGGCTATTTATTATTATAAAAATAAAACATCTAGCTCGCATCTTTTTGTGGTATTTTCCCTCCTAATTCAGTACTTTTCCCCTGGCACTATCAGCAGACAGACACAAGTTTTGTTCGCTTACTCATTCATTCATTCATTCATTCATCCAATCGCCCACTCTTTCCTTCGATTATGGCGTATATTTATTCACCACTGTCTTGGAAATATCGATCCCAAAATCCTTCTTCGTCCTTTGAACGTTTTCCTTTCTCTCAACAGTTGCACTCCTTCCTGAAAAATCTCCGACGCCCCGCCCCCCACTTTTTAAAAAAAATTCTTCTTAATTTAAAAATAAAAAGTTTAACTTCAGAATTTACAATTCTATCATTAGATAAAAATAAATAAAATAAGCAAAAAAATAATTATCAAAAAATGAGTTTATCTAAGTCTGAGAAGTGGACGCAACATTGGGGCACCCAGTGAGGAGCTCACCCACTCTAATAATAATGATCTGTGGGACCAGATTACAACTTTATTACACTTCAGGGATGTGTCCATAGGTATTTGTTTACTCAGCTAAGTACAACATGAGGTCACATGGGGCACCCAGTAATGATTTTATAGTCACTCACCCCCTCCCACAGATGTTAAGACAGAAAGAAAGATACAGTTAGCGTCTGACTCAAGGCCACAAGTTTAGAGCATCCAATGATGATTAAATGCACAGTAGTTTATTATAGTCTATGGTATTATCTTGCTAACGACTACTTTCAATGGTTAGATACACAGATAAGAAATAATACTAAAGATATATACAGATGATATAAAAAATATATATAGATGACTAATAATAAAAATAGATATATAGATAACAAAGAATGGTAGAAGTGAAAAAATGATATTCAGACTAATAATAAAAACATTACATATAGATGACTAATACTAAAAATTATGTATAGATAACTAATAATAAAAATAATATACACATGAATAATAATAAAAATGATATATAGATGAATGATAGTAAACAAATACAGTGAGAAGAAAAGACATGAAAAATGACATTCAGATGAATTATAATAATAAAAATTGTATACAAACGCTATTAAAAATGATATACAGATAATAAACAAAAATGGCAAATAATAATAAAAATTGTGTGCAGGTGAATACTAATAAAAATGATATATAGAGGAATAAAAAAAATAACAGTAAGAAATGAAGAGGATAAAAAGCAGACACTGTCTTCTCATATTTATTTATTCTCAATTCCATGACAAATTTATAAACATTTTAAAAAATTTTCTGGATGGCAGTGAATATTGGACAATATCTTTATGGATGAAGAAGAGACTTGTACCAGTGGGGATATGATTCTACCAACTAATGATAAAAATACCATGGACAGAATATGTGAGCAAGAAGGAAGTCTTAAGGAAATAAGAACAAGGAAACTTTACAATCATAAAAAGAAATAGATGAAATTTCTGGGGTATGTAACAAGGAAAGAAGGCTAAGAAAATTTAACACTCCCAGGAGATATTGAAAGGCAAGAGAAGCTACTTAATTAGTTTATATGAATAGGTAGCAGAACAGGTAGAAAAAGGGATGGTTAACAGGTTAAAAATTACTTACAGCAGTAAAAAAACAGAACATTGTGGAGTACCATGATCACCTATGTCCCAAAAGGACTTGACACATAAAAAGTTTTTTTATTTTCTAAACTATTTTGTTTCTTTGTTAATATTTCTCTCTTCTTAGGAAAACTCTTTTTAATTTAATTTTTTTTTATCTGACCAAGTCAGTGGTAAAAATTAATGAACAATACTGAGAGAAAGAAAAAAAAGATCAAGATAAATAAGAAAATTGTTGAAAAAGACACTTGGACATTTTATATACTAATCTTTATTGACAGAATAACAGAAAAATCTTTTTTTAATCAATTGACTCCAAGGAAGGTGATAATGTCAGTAAGACACAAGAGTCTACTGGAAGTGAAAGAGAATGGGAAGACTTTAGAAGGAACCAGAAATCCAATTCTAAACAGGAAACAAGGGATAAACATCTACTCCTATTCAGAAGACTGGAGAGGAATGTGAACTGGATCCAAGTTTTTCAAACAGGAATAATGGTTTATCCCTCCTTTCCTGTTTAGGATTGGGTTTCTGGTTCCTTCTAAATTTTTCCTGGTTTACAATTTTGAGTTAGATGTTGCAAATCTTAATGTAATTCATCAAATTTCTTTTTTTTTTTTTTTGCCATCTTTTTGTTATTGTGTAACTGAATGACCACTTATCTGTTATTTTTGAGATGAGGTATTATGTACATTATTTACATTATTTGACTATTGTGACCATCTTTGACCATATTTATTACAGCATTTTGGGCTTTCAGTATCTGTCTATATTTCTGAGATGAGGTATTATGTACATTATTTACATTATTCGGACTATTGTCCTCATCTTTGTCGCCATATTTATTATGTTTCGGCCATTGTACACTCCGGCCTTCTTCAGGTGGTTGGAATGTCAAACTGAACCCTTTATTTCGCTCAAGGACACATGGCACCGTGAATAAAGCCGTTGGTTAGATCCAGTGATAGGATACAAAAAGTGTGAGTTCAATACCCGGTTAAGGCAGTGGATAACTTGGAGAGGGGAATTAACTGATAACTGAAATCCATTAAAAACATGGCAAGTGGAACTAGAACAGTCTACCCCAGTGAGTGAAATAAAGGGTTCAGTTCGACATTCCAACTATGTTATGATGTTGATTTGGGGTTAGTAGAGACAAACGCCAAATAACACGTAACAATAAAAAGGGTTTTAATAGGTTGGTAAAAAGGTACAGAAATCGCCTGAGTAGTCAATAACTAGCTCAGCTAAGAACTTCTCTGTCTATCTATCTTTTCCATGTCAACTGACATGCCACTATTTAAAGTCTTTGTTCACAGACACAGACAAGTTCATCTTCAACAGGGGTGGTAGGTTTCCGACACAACAAACTACGTAAAGAAGGTTGGAGCATACAACGGCCGAAACGTTGCAGTAAATATGGTGAAAAAGATGAGGACAATAGTCCGAATAATGTAAATAGTGTTCAAAGGAACAATACTGAAAAGAGCAATAGCAACTACTGGACTTGAGAAACCTATTTTTCTGAACAATTGGTTTAAGAGAAAGATTTTATGAATAGTTGAAAGTTGCATGAAATGCTTGGTCAATGAATACTTAAGGAAATGGTTGATATTATCATTACTACTGTGAACATTGTCAGTAAATTATATGCCATGCGTGATACACACTTAAGCAATCATATATCTTTCGATACTTGGCTGACGAGGCAGATTTTTTCCCGCAGTAGGTTGCCATTTCTTTTTGCTGTAGACTAGTTGCCCTGGTCTGTCCTGCTATTTACCCATAGCTGGGTGGAGAAGAAGAGGATTCATACCTTTCCCAAGGGTATTAGCACAGAAGTGAATGTAATTGATTCAAATGGAATTTGAACTTGGTTTTCCAATTCCTCAATCCAAGCCGCTATCCATTACTCCACCATGCCTCCTCCTAGTGGGAACACAACAACAATAATAATAGCTACAACTATTAATATTATTATTCATCTGAAAGATAAAAGGATGTGTTAATGAGTTTAATCAGAGATTTACAATCAAATATCTTTCTAGAAAAAAATAAACCATCATTCACAGGCAAAGGCTGTAGTAAATAATTTTATCAAATATCAAATCAAATGAAATAATAATAATATAGAGGAATCATAGATAGCCTTTAGATGTCTAAATGTTCTTCGTATATCCAGGTGCCAAATCCCTTCAGAATATGGGTGATCATGGCTCTCCACAGTTTCCTGTCCTTTGTAGGTCTTAGTAAAGTTTGTCTTCTCACTATATCTCCTAATCTCTGTTCTGCCAACCTTTTACACAAGCTCATTAGGAAGATTATACACTTCTTTCCTCTGTTTCATTTGTCTTCAGCATGTCTTGTCAGTGTCAAATTTTCTTAGCCCTCTTTCCTCATTATGTGCCCAAGAAATTTCAACTATTACCAAGAGCTCCTTGATAAAATCCAATGAAGAATCAGCAATATTATTGGACCAGTTCTGGCATCTTGGCTTCAGTCTCTTTCCCACTGCTGTAAAGTTGCCACCCTGTGCCTTTTCTTTAAATATTTTCATGGTAAGTGTTCAGATGAGCTCTTCACTATGGTGCCTAGAATCATTGAATTTAAGTGCAGTATGAGAGTTGTGATGAGGTCTCATCAGTTTACAGTTGAGTTGGCTAGATGTAACTGTAAATTCTATGCTAACAGTTTCTTTTCTTGCACTTCTCACTTGTGGAAATCCCTTCCAGCTCAAATCCTTTCCAGCCAACTTTAATTTGAAAAAAAAATAAATGCAATGTCACTTGCCATCTACTGTCTTCCTGGTTACTCATCTTTTATTCTTAAGAATGTTTCTCTTTGTAACTCTTTCACGCCCAGTAACTCTTTGTGTCTTAGTGGCTTTACTGCCTTGCTTGGGGTGAAATCGATTAAAAAAAAAAACTCTTTCTGATATTCAATATAAGCATCCTTTTTATTTTCATTTTCTCTGAAACCTTGTCAATGCTCACATGTTTGGCCCACAGCATTCTCAGTATCCTTTTGTAGAACCACATTTCTGTTGCCTCACATTTCTTCTTCATCTGTGAGGACATTGTCCAGCATTCACTGCCATACAGGAGGACCAATATTACATAACAGTACCTCCAAAACCAAGCTAGTAACCTTTCATCATCACAGAGCAGACTTTGAATCTTCTTCAGTCCTGATGAGAAGCTCTCATCTCAATGAGGCTCCTTGGGATTCACTGCCATATAGGATTGACTGACTGATTTAAACACAATCACTATGCCAGTAGTTGTAGGAGCACTAGGAACAATGAAGAAAAAGATTGATCTACACATTAAGAAAATCCTAAGTTTATAACCATTTACACAAGCTTTGAGTATAGATAGTGTTGCTTTTCTTCAATATGATTTGTCAGTGTCAAATTTATAACCATTTACACAAGCTTTGAGTATAGATAGTGTTGCTTTTTGAGTATAGATAGTATTGCTTTTCTTCAATATGATTTGTCAGTGTCAAATTTATAACCATTTACACAAGCTTTGAGTATAGATAGTGTTGCTTTTCTTCAATATGATTTGTCAGTGTCAAATTTAATAAGCTCTCTTTCCTCATTACATGTTCAAGAAATTTTAATTGAATCTTTATGATTTTAAGTGTTCTTTTTGTTTCCATTTTCTCTCAAACTTTGTTGTTGCTCGCATGTTTGGTCCATAGTATTCTCAGTATCCTTCTGTAGAACCACATTTCTGTTACCTCAAGCCTTTTTTTTTTTATCTGTAACATTATCTAGCATTCACTGCCATATCGAAAGACTGATGTTATATAACAGTTAATTAAGTACTCTTTTCTTTGTTTCTAACAAAGTTTTCCTGTTTTTTAATACTTTGCTTAGCTTTTGGAAGGTATTTTTTGCTATTCCAATGTGCCTTCTGATTTTGGTGTCACATTTTTTGTTTTCTGTTAAAACACTTCCTGGAAATTAATTTTTTTTTTTACCTGTTCATGCCATCAGATAAAAAAAATCATTTCCATAAAAGAATTTGATAAACTCAGAATATAATTATCTGAAAATACAAACTGCAAGAATGTAGCATTCAAACACAATCACTATTCCAGTAGTTGTAGGAGCACTAGGAATGATGAAGAAAAATATTGATCTACAAATCCTATGTTTTATCTGAAATAAAAAAGATTGTGTTAATTACCTGTTTACTTTGAGAAAAAAAAAAAAACTTTTCTGTCCAATATCTTCCTAAGAAAAAACTTTTGTTTAGTTTTGATCTCATGTCTTGATAAATGATTGTATCAAACTGCAAAAATAAAAAAAAATACTATTTGTATGAACATCACAACCAGTATGACTATTCATACTCCAACAATGTTTGTTTTGAACATTGAAATAATAAGGAAAAATAATAATAATAAAATACCAATAGCTGAGATATAGTCATAACAGACTTCAAAGAATATAAATCATCTGACAATATTTTAATGGATGTGATTATACCTTTTGATGAAAAAAAAGATTTCAGCAAAAAAATTTGATAAACGCTCCAAGTATAAGGATTGGGAAATAGAAATTACAAGAATGCAGCTTTTAAACACAACCAGTTTTCCAGTAATAGTAGGAGTGCTGGGAATACTTAACAAAACTACCAGTACAGATGTTTAAAAAAAAAAAATCCCTAGAAATCAATCTTTATTTGAAATCCAAATGTTTGTGCTAATGAATACACCTCACAAACTCTTTCAAAGACTTCCAAAAGAACACCTTCATTTGCTTTCAGTGAAGGACTTTGTAAATGATTGGATCAAGCAGTAACTCAAACAATAACAATGACAATAATAATAATAATACTTTATTATTTTTTTTATTTGCTGTTTAAACTCATTGCTTTATCCATTATTAATAATTGTTGAACCATTGAGTGTAATCAAGAAAGGCATCAAAAAATATCTCAATAAAATCCCTAGTGACCCTGCCCTCTAGAGTGTTTACAAGTACTGCACCCATATAACAAAGGGTATTGTCAATGTAATTTTCCAATTATATGGTTAAGCAAAGGAATGGTTGCCTTCCAGTCATTTGAAATGATCTGTCAATAGATTGTCTGAAACCAAAATCAAATAGAAATAATGATAATAACAATAATCACAATACCATCACCCTTAAAAAGAAAGTGAAGTAATAATAATAATAATAATACCATCACCCTTAAAAAGAAAGTGAAGTAATAATAATAATAATAATACCATCACCCTTAAAAAGAAAGTGAAGTAATAATAATAATAATAATACCATCACCCTTAAAAAGAAAGTGAAGTAATAATAATAATCACGATATCATCACCCTTAAAAAGAAAGTGAAGTAATAATAATAACAATACCATCACATATTAAAAAGTAAGTGAAGTAATAATAATAATAATAATACCATCACCCTTAAAAAGAAAGTGAAGTAATAATAATAATAATCACAATACCATCACGCTTAAAAAGAAAGTGAAGTCATGATAATAATAATAACAATACCACCATTCTTAAAAAGAAAGTGAAGTAATAATAATAATAATCACAATACCAACACCCTTAAAAAGAAAGTGAAGTAATGATAATAATAATAATCACAATACCATCATGCTTAAAAAGAAAGTGAAGTAATAATAATAATCACAATACCATCACGCTTAAAAAGAAAGTGAAGTAATGATAATAATAATCACAATACCATCATTCTTAAAAAGAAAGTGAAGTAATAATAATAATGTCACCATCAAACGGTCAGTCAAAAATAAATGGGAATAATAATAAAATTTGATGAAAGGATCTGAAAATAGAAATGATAAAAGTAATAAATGATTAAGAAGAATATTTCTAGAGAGATTAAGAAAATCCCAGAGCAGGCATCTTTATTTGAACTCTAAAAGATTGTGCTAATGAGTACTACTCATAGACTGAGAAAAATGCCTTCAGTAACTTCTTAAGAAAACCTTCACTTAATTTCAGTCTCAGGTGAAGGACTTAGTAAATGATTAGATCAAACAGCAAATCAAAAAAAAAAAAAAGAATTGTCATAATAACAAAGCAAAAGAAGGCATCACTAACACTAGGAAAGAAATATGAATAGCTATCATCATCATAAGAAGAAAAGCTACCAAAATAATTTGAGAAGAAATTTTCTGTTTGGTTAGAGTTTGGCAAGTGTGTTGGACTGTGAGAACATTTCATAACTACATTATTATCATCATCATCATAATAATTCTTCAAGCTATAATCACCATCATCATAATAATAATTCTTAAAGCAATAATTGCCATCATCATTATTATAATAATTCTTAAAGCAATAATTATCATCATCATCATCATAATTCTTAAAGCAATAATTGCCATCATCATCATAATAATAATTCTTAAAGCAATAATTGCTATCATCATCAAAATAATAAAAACTGTCAAAATAATCTGAAGAGAGATGAAAAACATTTTTGATTTGATTGATTTGTTTAATGGCATAACTCCTTATGGGTCATTTAATGCTGATATTTCTGCTTGGTTAGATTTGAGAAGAGGATAAGACAGAGAACTTTTCAGCACCACTTCATAAAACTAATCATCCTCATCATTACACTAACTCAGGACAGAGGCAATCATGGCCCTCCACATCTTCCTGTCCCTTTTAGCTCTTAATAAGTTTTGTCTTTTTGTTATTTCTCCTAAACCCTGTTCTACCATCTATTTACTCAGGCTTATTAAGTATGTTTACGTGCTGCTTTTCTCTGTCCCTCTCTCTGTCGTATGAGTACCCTAAACAACATCAACACCATCATAACTGCCAAAATAATCTAAGAAGAGCTGAAAATATTTCTGATGTTTTATTAAATTTTGGGAAGTGGGTTAGGCTGAGAATTTTTCAGTACCTCCTCAAAAAAGCTATTATCATAATTATAATAACAATAACAACAACAACAACTTTAAACAGCATCATTAGCATCAAGATGAAAATAATATTCATAATCCTTAAATGAATAATATTAATAATAATAATCATTATCATCATCATAACAGCAACAACGATAATAATAATTTTGAGAAAAAGAATCCATTAATTATTTAAAAGTGTTTGAACACCCCAAAATAGGACAGGAAACAAAAAAGAATAACAGAAGCTTGGAGGTTAACAGATAATGAAATCAGGAATAAAAGTACAATGTTCCAGAATCCATTGCTTGTAAAGCAACAGAATCAAGATAGGACCAAAAAAATTTAAAAAAAAAAAAAAAAAGAAAAAAGAAAAGATGTTTCAAGATTTCAAGGCTGCATTTTGTTTCCACTTTATTTTTTTTTTATTCCAAGTTAGTCCACTTTTAGAATGGGAATTGGCTCTCCCACATCCTACCTAATTATTGAACACTTCTGAATGCGCTCCCCATAAAGCAGAAATAAAATAAATATCAGTAATAAAAAAAAAGAAAAGGAAAAAGGAAAACAATTTTGATAATTGACTGGAAAATAAATAAATAAATACCACCTACTTATTGCTGTATTTTGGGATGGGTGGGGTCAGAGTATGGAACAGGTCAGTTTTTATTTAATTCACTGAAGACAAATAAATGAAAAATTAAAAGAAAGTTACACAAAATGATTTATTAAAAAAAATCTATAAAGATCTGATCCAATTTACAGGAAAATAAATCAGTTCTTTATATGAAGATAAATAAATAAAAAGACTTCATTATTTGTGTATAATGTGAGATATTTTGCCTCAGCATCAAGAGTTGCGATTGGCAGACATCTTTGGAAGTGAGCCAACTGAGGCATTTTTTTTTTTTTAGTTTTGCAAGCCAAGACAAACTCAAAGAAAAACTATGGAGAGGTATAAAAACTAAGACAACACAGTATTTGTAATCATTTATTTTAAATCATTCATTAGGCATCCATCAGTCTTGAAAGCCAATGGAGCTGTGTTTTGGATGATGTTTCAAGTGCAGAATTCATTTTCCCTTGTTAGGCCTATTCAAGCATACAAATGGAACGGAACTTGATACTAGTCTTTCTTTTGGGCTTTCCTTCTTTACTTTTTCACCTCTGACTGTTAGGCAAATGTCATTTGAAGTTGAAAAAGCCTTTCCTCACTACAGGATGATGATTTGAAGGCTACAGCTTTCAGTGTGTCTGGGCTGATGTCTTCAATCATCAGGTTGAATAAATATTAATAAGGTTTTAAATCTTGTTGCAGGACTGCTCTTAGTTAGATTAAAAGCAATGGCAACAATATTTTGCACAAGTAAATGATGAGTGTAAGGAAACAGAATGAATGCAAAAGAAAGAAGATATTAAAAGTTAGGAATTTTGTTGGTTGTGTGTGTGTGTGTGTGTGTGTGTGTGTGAGAGAGAGAGAGAGAGAGTTCAATCACTAAGCAGAAAGATACCCTTATGCTCAGGAACAAGGTCCCATGGATGTCATAGCTACAATATGCTAGGTGAAAAAGAAAGAGAAGCTGGTGATGACAGGAAGTGTCCCATTTTTAAATGTTCTTAACAGTGTCGCCTAATGACTTTTTAGCAAAACTGGCAAATCCATGTGGGGATAACCCACAATCCTATTAAACAGTATTTTCTATTGTGAATAAACAATGATACAATTCTTTTAAAATTAATGATAAAGTTAAAGAATTGCTTTTTGAGGGTCTGAAGGAAATAAAACCATGTCAAAGTGGAATTCATAATTTGTGATTTCTATCATCAATGTTGGTTGGTTAAAATATGCTTTATATTCAGATTCAGCAGGCTTTGTCGTACATAATTTATACCAAATTGTTGGGTAAAATGTGTTAAAGTTGAATAGTCATCAGTTAGTAGGCTGTTATAAAACATTTCTCTCTTTGTATTTGTCAATATTTTACTATGATTAATTGCTTTATATTATCTGTTTGTCTTCTTTGATTATGGGCATGTGACTGAGTGGTTAGAACATTCGCATTCTAACCATAACCATTTGAATCTCACCATGGCTGATTTGTCAGGAAGAAGGTTTCCTGATGTTATCGGAGTGGTTGATCTTAGCCTGCAGCACCTTTGGAAAGTGCCTGAAAACCATACCACGGGTTGACCCAAGCCTTGTGAGTGAAATTGGGTAGACGGAACCCTTGGGGGTTGTCAATAGTTGTGCTAGCACAAAGTCACAAGTCATCGTGGCCAAGGACTTGAGCATATGCTGGACTTCTTCAAATTGTTGATCACGCAAGATAACATGCTCTTTCCAAGAAACTGTAACTAAGGTCTGCTCAGCATAGTTGCAGTATAAACCACAGGTGGGCTCTGTGGGTGTTGAATGTACCTGAGCAATCATCTGCAATAGGGATTGGCTAGCTGCCCTAGTAGTCAGTTATCCTTGAATATGAGTGGCCAGCAAAATACATATCTGTTTGTCTTCTTCGATTATGATTAGAATCATTTTTTTTTATTTTGAATATTCTCTGAAATAAGTTTTTATTTTTTTTGTATATACAGTTTATTTTCATTTTTAAAATGTATATACTATAATTTCTATTCATAATTATAGATACTTAAAAAATATCATTTTGTATTTTCTATGTAATTATATTTAAAGAAAAACAATTAATTTAAAAAAATATTAGTAATAGCACATTTGCTAGGGTTGGCAGGTTGAATCTGAACTGTTGGACATTCTGTGAATTAATAAACTGAGTATCATTTTTTCTTTTGTATAATAAAAGAAATTTTGAACAAAAATTGAAGGCAAAAAAGTCAAGTGGGGGGTTACAAGTACACATTTTCAGAAATTTTTACTCTGCTTATTTGAAACAGCAAGTTTGAAAATCCACTCAGCACAATAGATAATAAAACACAAAGTCAGCGGGTGTTGATAACAATTGTTTACAAAAGCTATTTGCTGTGTCAGTAATATTTGTTGTTTGGGAATCCGGTGTAATTGACCATCTATTTGTCTCAGTTTTGCTCACAAGATAAAGTTTGCTTATATTTTGATTCTTTTATTTTTTTAATAAAGTTTTCTCTTTTTATTCTTAACGAAAGACAATTTTTATTTTTTTATTTTATAGTTTATTAATATATAGAAATATAATAAAGCCATATCAAACAGAAAAGCATGATAGATTAACACTTTAAAATGTATTACAGGAGAGCTAAATTACAATTCCTGCTGGGTTCAGTATATTCACTTATCTGCAAATGGGAAAGGTATGAATATTCCTCTTCTCCCCAAGCTATGGGTTAATTAGTAAGACTTGTATCACTAATCTGTTATTGGGGGAAAAATTCTTACAATCTAAAAATATGTTCTGGCTTTAAATAACCTGCAAAGGGTTGATAAGCCATAGAAAATCAATCAATTAACATGTATGTTTAATTTTAGCACCATTCTTTGAAAATTTCGAAATAAGTTTTGAAACAGAAATTAGAAGAAAAAAATAGTAGCTAAATACCCAGTTCATTTCTATTCTTTAATATTGTGAAAAATTAAATATTTTAGTGAAATATATATACACAACACCGAGATTTAAATTTGCAACTTTTAAAAAAATTTACATAGTCATGGTTGTGTTATACTCAAGGACATAATTTATTCTACTGCTTTTAGCTTCAAAAACATGGTGTCATATTATAGTCAAGAAAATACAGTTTTAAAGTTTACTATTAAACCAATGACCGATTAATTAAAAAATACTTAATAACAGAATATTTCAAGTAGTCAGCAGGTTGCGTTTGAACTGAGAGTGTGAATAAATAAATTCAGCCTTAAATTTTAATTTCTATTATTAGTATACTGGTTTGATTAATCGCAGTTCAAAGTGTATCAGATTAATATCTCAGCATACTGTTCCTGAAGAATGCATCACTAAACAAGAGTACAAAATAGGGCCATTATAACATAACACAAATACATAAGATTAAATCAAACTGGAGTTCAAAATGTGTGCTTCTTATTAAAATTGACTGCAAATGTTGATCAGCTATTGCATATTTAGAATGTTCCATCTTGGAAAATGTCTTCACACATAAATACATTATGCCAAAATGCCTTGCAGATATGATGAGCTGGGTACTGATCATTTAAGCATTCCATACTGAATCCCAAATGGGTCTATCAAAAGAAGATAATAATTTTGCTTTCCCTCCCAAGGCCAATCTACTGATGATGATGGCGGGCGGAGGGTATGTACTGATGACATAGATATTCATTGTTGGGATAAGGATGTCCTCTATCAAATGTAGAAATAGGACACAAGATAAACCTTTCAAAAACAGAAACTATGAACTGGAATTGAAATGAAACCATCCCATTGAATCCATCATAAAAATTCAGGATTTAGAATTAGCAAATACTAAACACTTCATATCCCTCAGCATATGGATCAGTTATAACAAATTAAGTATAGGTGAAAAAGAAATTGAACATTGAATAAGTAGTTTTGCGCAACACTTCAGATTGCTATGAAACCAAAACAATGTTAAAACTCAAGTCATGATCTATTTAAGATCATTCCTCATCAGATTGAAACTTTCATATGAATGCCTTACATAGCACCAAACCCAGTCAGGTATATCTAAACTGTCTAGTCAGGACCCGCCCGTATCTGATCATCATCTGGTGGTGGTGGTGGTAGTGGAGATGGCTGTAATGGCCCAACCTACTCCTGAAGATCAATAGTAAAAAAAAAAAAAAAGATTCTTGGAAAAGATCATCCTTCTTTGAACATTGTGAACTGGCACCTATAGAATCACAAATAAAGAACTGTATGAATTAACAAAAATCATATCACTTGAGGATTGGCATCAACTAAAATGGATAGCACATGTAACTCGAAGAGAAAATAATGGCATAATCAAGATGTTAACATTCTACACTACTTCAAATAAAAGGTTAGAAAGGAAATCCCCACCAATACTGGAAAAGTGATAAAAGCTACTGGACGTGAGAAAACTATTTACCTAAAAAATTGTTTTAAGAAAAAGATTTTATAAATTTCAACTGAAAGCAATACTGGCTGCTTGGTCAATGAATGCCAGATGTTTCCTTATAGGGAAACAGCTAACATTACCATTACCAAATGCAGAAATATATTTTAAAACCAAATATCATTCATCGAGAGACCATTTGTAAAAATCAGTTAACTTTGCCTTGTCCAAGCAATTTGTGCTACAATTTGTACTAGATAAGTTTTTTATTTGTCAACAGTATGTCATGGGAGGAGTGACTAATTATAGATGATGAGAATGAAAATTTTCAAAGTAAATGAATTCAATATTTTCAAAAGAAATAAATTTGAACATGTGAAGGAATGTTACATATATATTTTTCTAGTAAGAATAATGTAATTTAAGATCAGTGAAAATTATGTCTACATAAATAGATGAAGAAAAATATTAAGAGGTTTTCTGTTAGAAAATGATGTGTGTGTAATGTGCCACATGGTTGTATTTGAACTTTAGCACTAGGGACAGAAAGAGGCGATGAGATGTGTTCTGTATTTACTGAAAGATGGAGGCTATATTCTTCCTTTTATAGTTCTGGACAGCATCACCTAGTTAATCCCCACACTCTTTTTGTATTTGTCTTTCAGTTTATGCAGATGGTTAGTGAAGTGGAAAGTGAAAGTAAGCGAGTTGAGTTTAAATTCCGTCTAAGTTAATTTCATTCACTTTCACACAAATACACTTGGGAAAGCTGCGGATCCATCTCTTCTCCCCCCACAGCTATGGGTTAAATATCAGAGCTGACTGGGCTCTCTTGCTTTGAGGTAGCAACCAATCTAGGTGAAGGAAAACTCTGAATTCAGAACCAACCTAAAGTGAGATGGACAATGTCTTTAGACACATCATTGCAGTTATGGCTGCAACATAATGAGTTATAACATGATGTATGATATACAAGTTGAAAATCTCTAATTGTAGACATGATGAGAGGTCCACAATGATAAACATTTTTTTTTTTACTTTATGATTATATTATTTCAGAATTCTAATATATAGCAGGGTGGGTTTGGTTTGCATGCTTTATTCTTTGATGAGCTTTGATCAAGAACTAAAATGAGAGGTTCAATTTTACTGGAATGTATCATTTTAGCAGTTTTTGTTTTTTTTATTTGTATTAATAAGTTAAAAGCTCTCTGTGATAAAATGTTGATGGATGCTATTTATATGAGAGAAACCCTCATCATTACCCAGGAGATGAGGAGAAAATATAAAAATATATAAAACTTTTATTTATTTTATTTTTAGAAAATATAAAAATATATAAAACTTTTATTCCCTACCAAATCTTAAGCTCTTGTGTCAAACACAAAAATCTAGCTAGTAGTAATAGCAAATCATAAAATAAGACTCAACCACTGTGTAAAATTTTAATGGAAAAACATTTGTTACACTATTTAAAAAAAAAAAGATACAAATACAAAGTTTGCACAAAAATTTCCTTTTGTATATCTATTAAAGCAGGATAACAATTTCAGATAGAAAGGATTACTATTGAAAAATGGAAAAAACATTACAGTTTGGGAAAAGACAAGGATTTTGAAAAAGACAAAAAGAGGCAGAAAAACAGAGGTGCAACCACCTTTCAGAAAAAACAAAAACACTTACTTTTATTTACCCCAGGAGCATCACTGAAATATATAGTAATGTTAAAAAAGTTTCTTTTAAATTCACACTGTTAATGCTTAGGAAAATTTCCTAGAATTCTTTAGTCTCTCTGCAGCTGGCTGGTAATCTTGTGCCTTCTTGATGCTCTCTTCATGACATCAAATGCCTTCTGCTCCTTGATGTTGATTTGCCTTGTCCCCTTGCTGTCAAAATTTCTTTTTCCTTCATCCACTGACTTGAACTCTATTTATTCAGAAATTTAGGCTCATAGAAGGTTCCATCAAAGTTTTCACTAGGGTATGAGACCATGACTCATTGGCAACAAAATATGAAAAATAATTTTTTTATAAACTTGAAATGGATCCTTTACAATTTTGGCAGTTTTCAACTGCTGAGCCAAAAAAGATAAACAAATGTAACAATTTTTATCACTAACCATCTGGCCTTCATAAAAATATACTTCTCTCAAAAGAGCATGTACTAAAAAAAAACAACCTAGACGATTAAACATTTATTCAATACTGACATTTTCAAAAGTTAAAAAAATAAAATTTTTATACAAAAGAAATCCTATTTTAGGATTGGCAATAGCTTCTAAAAATTATATTAGCAATCAGATGATGTGTTGTACAAATTGAAACCACACCGATTCACTCACTCTATCCAGAGTAAAATGGCAATCACAGAAATAAAATATGATTCTCAAATGCAAAAATATGGAACTGCATAAAACAAGAGAGGTTTGGTTAATGAGGTGGTTATCAGTGCGGAAATTGAGATTGGTATGATGAGTTCAAATGCCGGCCAGATTTATTGTGTTCCTTTTTACATGCATATCTTTGGGAAAGGTATGAATGCATCTCTCCTCATACCAGCTAAGGGATAAATAACAGGGGAGAGTGGGCTCTGTAACCTGAGTTGGCAACCACTCTAGGAGAAGGAAAAGAACAGCAGCACTGGGCATGGTGACGTTTTCCGCAGAGGGATATAACGACACTATAATGACACTAAGGAGAACAAAGCAAGATGTTGCACTATATTGCAAATAAAAAAAATATATTGGATCAAAATTCACTTTCCAAAAAATATAATTGGTCAGGTTATTTAATCATTAAACAAAATAAGTAACCTACATAGAGCAGTGGTACCCTAGTACCTTTCAAAGTACTCCTCTTAAGATCTTATATCCCTTCCACTGTTGAAAGTAATCTACAAAGTTCTCTCCCTGGATCATTATAAACGGATTAGTCATGCTCTCCTTAATCTCATCCATAGTCTTGAAATGTACATTTTCATTCAGTCCTACAATACACATTCTCACTAAATAACATCACATTGCTGATTGAGTAACCCTTTTGCCTCAAAAGGAAACTGAGCACTACTTAAATACACTGGTCCATATACATAAAAAAAAACAAAAAAAAACAGAAAAATATTTTTAGAAATAATTTTTGTAGATTAGCATTCATAAGAGTTTCTTTAAGCTCTGACAGAATAAAAAAAAAATATTGATTTATTATCATTTTAGGAAGGGGAGCCTGATACTAATATCAATACAGTGTAAAATCAAGAACTGACATTTTTACAGAGATATCAGAACTAGTTGTTTATTTACAAATGTCACATTTAAAATTGTGCTTATGTCATTGATATCTGCATATAGAAACAATTTGTTTTTATTTTATAAAAACATTCTTACAAATAAAGAACAAACAGATATATACATTTTTACATGATTTATTTTAGGAAAACATTTTAAAACAAAAAATTGTTTGGTTAAATTAAATTTTTTCATTCTTTTTACAAAAGATTTTTTGCCATTAAAGAACAGATATATACATCTTTAAAGTAGTGTCACTGTTCTAATTAAAGAACAGAAAAATTATATAAATTAACAAAAGAATAAAAAAAGTATGCAGATATCAATGGCATAAAGCCATTTTCAAGGCTTTTTTTAATCAGTTTCACCCCAAGCAAGGCAGTAAAGTCACTAATACACATGGGGTTACAGGGTGTGGAAGAATTAGGAACAGAAACATTAATGAGTGGGAAGAGAAAAGAGTAATCAGTAAGATAGTAGATAAAGATTGACATTGCATTTAAATTTTTGGAGGTTAAAGCTGACTGGAAAGCATGGAGCTGGAAGGAAGTTCCACAAGTGAGAAGTGTGAGAAAAGAAACTGTTAGCATAGAATTTGTGGCTGCATCTAGCCAACTGAACTGTGAATTGGTGAGATCTTGATGCCAGTCTAGTACTGCGCTTAAATTCAAAAAGTTTAGGCACCATAGTGAAGAGCTCATCCAAACAATTACCATGGAAGTATTTATAGAAAAGTAGGAAAATGACTGAAGCCAAGCTGCCAGATCAAGACCAATAATATTGCTGATTCAAGGTATGACATTTGTATATAAAAAAACTAGGTGCAGATAACTCTAGAAAATTTGGAGACCAATTTGGCATGGCATTGATACTGATTCCACTTGTAAATTAAAAAAAAAAATTCTGACAAATGTTGCATCTTGAGAAAAGTCTAAAGAATGTTAATTAACAAAACTTATTCCATGAAAATGAACCCATATATTTAATTAATGCTATAAAATGATGGTTCATGCAGCTAACATAAGGCCATCTCTTCTTTGTTATCAAGTTTCATCGAGGCTGTGCAACTAGTTATCAAGATATTAAAAATAACTGGATGCTTTTGAGTCATACATCATTGTCTTTGTCTAATCACAAAGATAAAAATAGCAACAAGAAAAAAAAAAGATTCTGATAGCAAATATACTATTAATTAAATTTCTGTTAAAGCAATGAAGTGATTAATTACAATGTAAAATAAATGTTAAAACTAATAGACCAATTAGATAAGAAGGAAATAATTATTTTTTAAGAAAGTGATTGTAGAGAAAGAAGCAAATGAAAGCATTGCATCAAAGTCACCATTCTTGTTTGTTGCAGCATTCACTGATAGAAAATAAAAAATCACAACATTGAATATTATTTTGATCAACTTGGCTAACCAGTATTTACATTATTCAAACTATTGTCCTCATCTTTGTTGCCATATTTATCAACGTTTCAGCCGTTGTATGCTCTGGCCTTCTTCAGGTGGTTGGAATGTCGAACTGAACTCTTTATTTCACTTGCTAGGGTAGACTGTTCTAATTCCATGTGCCATGTCAGTTATTAGTTATCTCCTGTTAATTCACCTCTCCAAGTTCTCCACTGCCTTAACCAGGTACTGAACTCAGAACTCTTTGGGTCCTGTCACTGGATCTAACTAATGCCTTTATCCACTGTGTCATGCGTCCTTAATATAGACAGATATTAGCTAACCAGACTGTCAGGTGCTGTTTTGGCATCACTGATCCTTTTGCTATTTTAGCTATTAAATGCTACCACCATATTGGTTGGGTGGGCAGACCATGCAACCAGTTGTAGTACACAGATTTTTGTAGAAGTCAAATGACTTATCTGCTAACATGGCTGCCTTCTTGTATCTCCTGGTAAAGGCAAGCCAGCAAGCTAATCAATATTCTACAGTTTTGAATTTGGAGATGATTTTCTCCTAGACTGGTTATCAGCCAAGGCTAGAGAGTTCAGTCTATCCTGCTATTTAGCCTGTAGGAGGAGGAGAAAGAGATGGCTTCATACTTTTCTCAAGAGCATTTGTGCAAAATAACATAATAACCTTGGTTGAAATTTAAATCCAATACATCGATCCCAATTTATGGGCCAACAATCTAGATGCACATGCACAGCACTAAAAATGTTTAAATTTATTTAAGATTAAACATACTCGTAATATAGCTGATTTACAGTCAATAATTACATAGGTGATGAAGGATGTGTGTGTGCGTGTGTATATATATAATGATATATAAATTTTTTATAATAAGAAAATAGAAAACAAAATAATAAGTTAACATTTGAAGGAGGAATTTACTCTATAACCTTTAATAATTGCCACAAGGAATACATAGGAGAAACCTCAAGGAATTTAATTAAAAGATTATATGAACACAAAACTGATCTTTTTACAAAACAACACATTAAATGCATTAGTTACTCACTATAATGAGACTGACCTCAATTTTGATTTAAAACATGATACTGTGATTAAAAGATAAAACAATTTACTAAGATGAAAATGTTTAGAAAGTACTTTAATCATTAGATCATCCACATTAAATTTGCATCCAGGTTCTTACAATGTTTCACCATTTTTGGCAGATCTGTTATAATGTGGGATATTTTATAACAAAGGTGATGCAAATATAAACAAAAATAAAAAGAATCTAAATGAGATCGGCTAGGGTATAAACCCGAAATGCATATGAAAAAAAATCATGTTTAAATTTAAAATTCACAGTGTCTCTTGATTGTGCACATGTGTAGTCACCTCAACATAAACACAAATTTAGTTTGATGAAGTCTTAAAGGACAGAATGCATCACACAAAAACTTTTACACTTTGTCATACTTCTTTCCCTTGTATATATATATATATACACACACACACTAGAGAATAAACAAACAGTGAAAATTGTTAAAATCATATACATTAAAAGTGCTCAATTTGCACTACCACGGTTTCGACCGCCAAGGTCTCGTCAGATGGCTTGTTCAGTGAATTAGTGAAATGCAGCTCAACAGCTTAAATACCTTCATTCGACACTGAAAGTGATGGGGGAGTTGTAGTGGAAAAAAAAAATAAAATAAAATTCTTTTAGTTTTTCTTTCCTCTACAACTCTCCCATCACTTCCAGTGTTGATTGAAGGTATTTAAGTTGCTGAACAAACCATCTGACGAGACCTTGGCGGTTGAAACCGTGGTAGTGTTGTGGTCAGCATTCATGTCTTTTTAAAATATATATACACACACACACACACATATATATATATATATATATATATATATATATATAGTGAATGACATTGCCAGTGACAATATATGGCAGGGGAATTGAAAGCTATTGAGACTTTATTTGCAACTCTTTCAAACAAAAGTAAGCAACAGAATAAAACCAATATCATCATGAAGATCTCGAAGGAACAGTTTGGAAAATTTTAGGAAAATATTTTCTTCTTGAATCTGATGACAGGCCAACAAATTAATTTTACCAAGGCAAGCTTGGCAATTTCAGAAAATATATCAAAAGGCTATACCGAAATTAAAATAGAAATTCCAAATCACTTAATGAATACACACCTAAGGGTAAGCATGAAGCTTCTGAATAAGAGAAAGTAGAGTAATCACTACAGAACTGTAGAAAGATGAAATCAGTAAAGAGACTGAAGGTCTTAAACAACAATTACACAAAAAAACTGGCAGTGTTTGCTGCTTTGACTTCAGATCATTTATTTTCTTGAGGACCACTTCAAAGACATTTTTTTTCCTGCCAAACTACACCACCTCGTCCAGGGTAAGACATTAAACTACATCTGCGTCCTGGGTAAGATGTTAAACTACATCCAGCAGCAAGGCCTCTGATCAGGAGGTTTTGAGGAGCATGGAAGCACCTCTTAATTGCTGGTGTTCCCAGGTCCACCCAGCTATGGGCAAATAGTTAACTATTATCAGCAATACATTTTTGAAAAAAATTATTACCAGCAATACAATTTTGAAGGAAATATATTGCCAGAAACAGATTTTTGACAAAACGAAATATTACTAGCAAAATTTTGTCGGCATTAAATAACCCATTGAGGTTGATATGACATAAAACAAAATAAACCAAACCAAACTACACCATGACCTACACCAGTTGTTAATGCCTTGACTATTGAACTTTTTGATTGTGGTTCATAGAAACAACAAAATTATAGAAACTTTGTGCAATTTAACCAATTCTGAAATCTATAAGTGGGACCATGCCACTTTATGTCCAGCGCTTGATAAGAAATCCTATCTCATTGCCAGTGCCAATCAGATTAGTCATTTAGGCTGCCATTTAGAGTTAATGATGTAGATATATATTTGAGAATTTCTTGCAACCAAGATGTCTGGAAGAAACAAAAGAACTTTATTGACAATTCACACAGATTTGAAAGTGACAGCCAGTCATCCTAAATCATGGAAAGCATCACTGAGACCAACATTTGTCTGTTATGGCAGACAAGCAAAAGCTTTAGAGCAACTCCTGTCTCAATAGTAAATCTGATCGATTCAATAAAGTCAAATTGCCAGGTGACCTCAAAAATGACCTACAATCTGCTGTTAACAGAGGCAAGTAATGGCTTGTTAATTTTAATGCCTTCAAAATGAAATTTCTCACTTTTAATCATCTGAGAGATCCCTTTCTTCCTTCTATCAGAATGGCTGATGCTAACTTCCAGGAGAGTGACTCATTGCCCCTTCTCGAGTTAACATTTTCTGCTAACATGAAATTGCTAGGTCTAATGTTCATGGTTCGCTGTATCATGCTAGAAAATTTTTCTCCCCAGAATCTATCATACATATTTACAAGTCTACCATTCATCCATGCTTTAAATATTGTTGCCACATCTGTTCTGTTGCTCTTGCTATATATTTAGAGATTCTTGATAAAATCCAAAGAAAAATCCACAATGTTATTGGTCCTGACCTGACGTGTCAGCTTTAGTTACTTTACCACCATCGTAATGTATGTTCCCTGTGCCTTTTCTATAAATACTTTCATGGTAATTGTTCTGATGAATTTTCCACTATGGTACCCAGACTCTATGAATTTAACTGCAGTACTAGATTGGCAGCAAGGTCTCATCAATTTATAGTTGAATTGGCTTCATGCAACCATAAGCTAACAGTTTCTTTTCTTGCAGTTCTCACTTGTGGGATTCTCTTCTAGCTCTATGATTTCCAGTCAACTTTGATCTTCAAAAATTTAAATGCAACGTCAATCATAACCTATTCCTCTTCTTTTATTGTTCTCACTGCTTAATAATGTTTACCTTTTTTCTTATCTTTCACACTCAGGAACCCCTTGTGTCTCAGTGGCTTTATTGCCTTGCTTGGGATGAAAAGATAAAAAAAAAGGGGTATTGAGAATCATTGCAGCAACTGTTTACAAGCAGAAAGTGAAAATGTCCAACTAATTAGAAGGAACTATAGTTTTATGGCTACTGTGCACCTCACATGTAACCGTAGTCTAAATTTTCAGGCAGCAATTGAAGATGGGCAGCTGCCAGAACTTACTGAAACTTACTAGTTGAAAATCATTCTGAGAGCAGTGAAACATCAAAAAACACAAGGGTGATAAATTTATTAGGACCTACACTTACAGAACCCCCCACCTCCCAAAAACAATATAGTTCTACCAAGTATGCCAAATAGTTTTCTCACGGAACTGGGATTGTTTGTTGTTCAATTTCTGTTGTGAAGATTTATCAGTACAGGGAATTTCTAAGCTTATCATTGGCTTTCATAACTGATAAGTTGACACTCAACCAACAGCTACAAATTCAGAACTCACAGATTTTAGCAGTAGAAAACATCTAAAAAGAACTTTTTTAAATCATTTCATTCGTCCTGGGTATGACGATAAACTACATCCAACAGCAAGGCCTCTGATTAGAAGGTTTTAAAAAATGTGGAACCACCTCCTTATTACTGATGTTCCAAGGTCCATCCTGATCCTGGGTGGTAACACCTGTTAGGGTCTTAGCTCTGGGCAAATAGTTAACCCCTGAACATGGGTAAGTGTAAAAATAGGTTTTAATACAAGAACAACTTTGTAAAAAAATTTTTATTACCAGCCATACATTTTGGAAAAAAAAAAGATATTACCAGCTATACATTTTAGGAAAAATTCTACCAGAAATAAAAATTTTGTCAGCATTAAATAACTCATTAAGGTTGGTTTGCAGTAAAACAAACCAAACCAATCATTTCATCCCAAGCAAGGCAATAAAGCTACTAGGATGCAAGGGGGTTACTGAGTGTTAGAGAATATGAGAAAAAAACTACTATTAAGAAGAGAGAACAATAAATGAACAGGCATTATGAAAACAGAAGATAACGATTGACATTACATATAAATTTTTGAAAACCAAAGTTAACTGGGAAGCAAGAGAGTTCCACAGGCAAGAAGTGTGAGAGACAAAGCTGTTTGTATAGATCTTATAGTTAAATCTAGCCATTTAAACTGTAAAATGTCGCCAATCTAGTAGTGCACTTAAATTCATAAAGTTTAGGTATCAGAACGGAAAGTTCATTGGAACAATTACCATGAAAGTATTTATAGAAAAAGGTACAGTTAACCTATATTACAGTAGGTGGGTAAGTGACCAATAACATTCCAAATTCTTTGGATTTTATCAAGAATCTCTAATTATGTAACAAGAGCATCAGATTAGATGTAGCAAAAAAATTCTAAGTATGGATGAATGGTAGACTTATACATATGCAAGATAGATTCTGGTAAGAAAAACTGTCTAGTATGACATAGTGAACCAACATTGTTAGTTGCAGACTTAGTAGTTGATTCAATATACTCTTTCGACTTCATATCAACTGAAAATATTATTCTGAGAAGGCACAATGAGTCACTCACCTGGAGGTTAGCATCTTAATAGTCTGAAAGATGTCTTAGCATCAATGGTACAGCATACAAATGATTACCAAATGCAAGTCTTTTCAGCAAAAAATCTGGAACATACAAGCTAAGCTATGGAAAAAATCGGGAATGTACAAGCAAAGCTATGGAAAAAATCTGGGATGTACAAGCTAAGCTATGGAAAAAATCTGGGATGTACAAGCTAATCTATGGAAAAAATCTGGAACATATAAGTGAAGCTATGTAAAAAATCTGGAACATATGAACTAAGCTATGGAAAAATCTGGAACGTACAAGCTAAGCTATGGAAAAATCTGGAATGTACAAGCTAAGCTATGGAAAAAATCTGGAACATATGAGCTAAGCTATGGAAAAAAATCTGGAACATATGAGCTAAGCTATGGAAAAAATCTGAACATATGAG
Organism: Acanthosepion pharaonis; assembly: GCA_903632075.3. Classification (NCBI taxonomy): domain Eukaryota; kingdom Metazoa; phylum Mollusca; class Cephalopoda; order Sepiida; family Sepiidae; genus Acanthosepion; species Acanthosepion pharaonis. The sequence continues at coordinate 3,738,096 of CAHIKZ030004679.1, forward strand.
CTAAGCTATAGAAAAAATCTGAACATATGAGCTAAGCTATAGAAAAAATCTGGAATGTACAAGCTAAGCTATGGGAAAAATCTGGAATGTACAAACTAAGCTATGGAAAAAATCTAGAACATATGAGTTAAGCTATGGAAAAATCTGAACATAGCTAAGAAAAGCTATAGAGCTTTAAAAATCTGGAACATACAAGCAAACATGTAAGAAATATGCAAAGCCATGTAAAAAAATCTGGAACGCATAAGCTATATGGAAAAATCTGGAATGTACAAGCTATGGAAAAATCTGGAACATATGATAAGCTATGGAAAAAATCTGAACATATGAGCTAAATGGAAAAAATCTGAACATATGAGCTAAGCTATAGAAAAAATCTGAACATATGAGCTAAGCTTATAGAAAAAATCTGAATGAACTAATATGGGAAAAATCTGAATGTACAAACTAAGCTATGGAAAAAATCTGGAACATATGAGTTAAGCTATGGAAAAATCTGGAACGTACAAGCAAAGCCATGTAAGAAATCAGGAACGTACAAGCTAAGCTTTAGAAAATCTGGAACATACAAGCAAAGCCATGTAAGAAATCTGGAACGTACAAGCAAAGCCATGGAAAATATCTGGAACATATGAGCTAAGCTATGGAAGTCATGTTAGCATATGTAGAAAATCTCAAGAGGATGCAAGAAAGAGATGATTTGAAATTTGAAGAAACCAAAAAAGCACTTACAGAAAATAAAATTTTGACTCTTGAAGATGCTGAAGATTCTCTGATGCTACCACTTCAAAACAAAAACCCTTTTCAATACACCATCCAAAGTTATTTTGAGCAGACGAGATGTACAATATGAAAGATGAACATTACTGGCTGGCAGACTTTTATAAAGAGTCAGCTTGTTTGAAAATCTTCTACATTTTATGGTGAGATCACTAATGGCAGGGAAGAAAATGTTGACAAACACGTAACAGAAAGTAAAGATGAATTAAATGAAAACCCAGCCTTCCAGAAAGGGAAGAAACAGCTTCGCCATCATAATAAGTGAATGATATGAACATAAAATATATAGATTTGCTTCTTATTTTTTAATAAGATATAAAAATGTATGCAAATAAATTCAATAATTGATAATTTAGCTACATAAGTGTAAAAAACGATGACAAATAATAATATTGAGAATGCACTTGGATGCACTTATATTATATTCTTGCTCTGTCTTGTACATTGAGCTCTATCTGGATTTTATCCTCTTGGAAATATATAGAACATTAATATTATCAGTCTCTCTCTCTCTCTCTCTATATATATATATATATATATATATATACGCACACACATACACACACGAATGAATGATAAATATATATTTTTGTCTATTTTCAATCCATATACCTGACAATTGCCACGTGCATGAAATTTGCTTGCATCAAACAGTAAACAAACTGTATATTTATTATTACTATAAATTTTAGCTCTGTTATTTTACTTCAAGCACTGTTTTATTACCACCAGCATGCGTGCTATCTATCTATCTATCTATATATATATACACATACATACACACACACACCGATATATATATATATATATATATATATATATATATATAGGGTGCGATAGATAAAGTGTCTTCTAACATGCAAAAATGAAAATAACACTGACATCTCAATTTAACAGATATATTTACCAAAATTACAAAAAAATATCTTGAAATGCTAAAGAATAAATTTATTCAATAAAATCACCATTGGCTTCAACCATGGCGTCCAGACGACTTCATAATCTCCTGCAACTCTTCCAAATGATCTCTTTGTTGAAGTTGGTGAATGCTGCCATAATCCTTGCCTTCAGTTCTTATTTGGTGTTACAAGGAGTTTTGTTGGTTGCAGTCTGGGGGAGTTAGATAGCCAGATGTAAGGAGTGATGTGGTCACAGAAATTGTCTGATAGCCATGAATGGGTTTGCCTGTTTGTGTGGCAGGGTGCAGAGTCCTGTTGCCAGACATAGGTTCTCCCAGCAGCCACCCTCTTGACCCAGAGGAGCACTCCCTCCTTAAATAACTTGTTGTAGGCCTCCATGTTGAGTCTGAGGTCCTGCAGAAAGATGGAGGCATGATGTCACCATCACTAGAAATCACTCCAAACACCATGATATTGATTGGATATATCATTCAACTCTTTCTGAATCCTCTGTACTGTCCTTTAGATTGAGAGCCAAACACTTGGAAATGTACGAATGCCAAGCAATACAGCATGTAGTTTCCAAATTTCTGGCAGAGTGAATTGCATCATGGTGCTCTTTTTCTCATATATGGTACCCAACTGACCCTACTATACTATGGAGTCAAAAAAAATCAAAAACAAACAAAACACATGCATGAAATTAAATATATAAAATGGCGACAATTTATCCATCGCACGCTGTATACTTGAGATTGTTGCGGTGCTAAGCTGAGTGTTTCTCCTTTATAGCATCTCAGGTCAATCAGGATAGGACAGGGCATTGTGGAGAGCTATGATTACCTCCATCCTGAATGGACACAGTGCATAAATGAAGATATATAATAAACTTGTCTATTTTAGTCCTTTCACTTATTAGATTGTTGGGGTGCCATGCTGAATATTTCCCCTTTATGGCATCTCTTTGGTCAATTGCCTATTGAAGAAACACACAACAGAGTTACATGGCACCAGCAACAAAGAGTAATCCCTGACCAATTGAAAGAAATGCAATTAATCAACATTAGCAGTTTAACCTTTGGTTTGGAATCAATTGGCCATATTCTAGACTGGTTGCCAAACAAGGTCAGACAACTTAATCTTTCTTGTTTTTTATTACCATATTTGGAAAGAGGAGTGGATTCGTGCCTTTCTCAAGTACAAATTGAGCACCCACCATTTTGGTCACAACATGAACTTGGTTTACCAATCACTTTTTTCCCTGCTATTAACTGTTAGGGTTCTGGACACTGAGATATATCCATCACATCCTCTCTCTCTCTCTCTCTCTATATATATATATATATATATATATATATATATATATATATATGGCTTCACCAATTAAAGCACCGTACTAGATTGGCAGTTAGGTCTAATAATTTGACTGTTGAAATGGCTAGATATAAACTAAGTTTTATGCTAATAGTTTCTTCTCTCACACTTCTTGTTTTGGAACTCTTCTGGCTTCTTGCTTTCCTGCAAACTATGATCTCTCTCTCTTTTTCTCTCTCTCTCTCTCTATATATATATATAGAGAGAGAGAGAGCATTTTTCTCTCTCTTTATATATATATATATATATATATATATATATATATATATATATAAAGCATTTTCTATTCAAGTATACAAAGAAAGACAGGCATAAAAATGTTCATCCTAATCTACATCCCAAAACCAGATCAAATGACCCAACATTAGAATTTTGGGAGGAATCCCTCCTCGTTCAGTTTGAGCACTCCCTTATATCGGGATTGTTTTTTTTCTTTTTCAACAACCTACCTTACTTTACAAGCAATGCCTTAGAGAAAAAATGTATTATAGAACTAAATAAGTCATATATTTAAAACGAGACAGGTTTTTTTATGCTTACAGTATTGCTTCACATAGAGGGTGAGTCAGAAGTCAAAAATGCAAAATCTGATGAAGAAAATAGATATTTCTAAGATACAATTCAAGAAAAATTGCCAAAACACAGACACTTGCCATAAAATGATCCTGTCTGAAATATAAAAGTAATTGTATATTTTAAAATGAATTTCTGAAGACTCAAATGAAAAGCTACAATCAATTGAAATTTTTTTTCTTGACATAACTTTATAAAAGGTTGATTGTCACTAAGATTCATTTTTTTGGTAATGTTTATTCCTCATGAAAGGTAATTTGAAACTAAAAATCATTAGTTTGTTGGTATGAAAGATTTTCATTGAGAAATTGACACCTAAAGGGAAACAATAAAAAACTACTTATATAAAAGAAAGTTTTTGTGCTATTAGTAAGAAGAAAAATAGGAAGAAATTTTTTTATAAAAATTGTGTATCCTTAACCCTAGAACACTAACCATGGGTATATAGTAACCAGCGCAAATTTTCCTATTTTTAATTACAATTTTCAGTACCTGATTTTCTTACCTAAATAATGTTTTTCAGTTCCTATTAATGTTAACTCAAAGTGCAAAGTTTGAAGTGCCTGCATGTAAAATATTTCAAATAAAGATTTATATTTAATATTTTTTATGATATTTTCAAAATTGGGTATGATATACCCATGGTTAGTAGTGGGGTAACTTTAATTGATGGTTAGTGTTCTAGGGTTGACAAAAAAAATATTGGTTAATTTGCAGTGTTTAGTTTACAATAAAAATTTCCAGAATACTTAGATTTATGTGTAATTGTACATGCTCCATTCGAATCTGGCTTGATAAATTTGATAAACTATTTACATTATTCCTCAAGGACACATAGCACAGTAGATAAAGTCGTTAGTTAGATCTAGTGACAGGACCCAAAGAGTTGTGAGTTCAATACCCGGTTAAGGCAGTGAAGAACTTGGAGAGTTGAATTAACAGGAGATAACTGATAACTGACATCCATTAGATGTGGCATGTGGAACTAGAACAGTCTACCCCAGCAAGCGAAATAAAAGGCTCAGTTCAACATTCCAACTACCTGATGAAGACTGGAGCATACAACGACCGAAACATTGTGATAAATATGGCAACAAAGATGAGGACAATAGTCTGAATAATGTAAATAGTGTACATAATACCTCATCTCAGGAATATAAACAAATTTGGTAAAATCTACCATTTTCGACAGTAAAAGTTCAGATTCATTTGCATCGCAGACAGCCATTATTGGCATTGTTTGCATACATTCGCTGCAGAATAGCTATCAGTGTAGGAATCATCGCACAAACTGAGTGTGTCTACATAAATAGTTCTTGTGCGTAGTAATTGAGACAGATTTATACGAGAAAGATCAGTTCTGCATTTAGCTTTCGTCAGTGAATGTATGCAAACAATGACAGTAATGGCTGCTGCCAACAATGTGAATGAATCTGAAATTTCACTGTCAATAACTACAAAATGGTAGATTTTATCAAATTTCTCAAGCCAGATTTGAATCGAACATGTACAATTATATATAAATGTAAGTATTCTGGAAATTTTCAATGCAAACTGAGCATGGGTGTTACACTGCAAATTAACCAAAAAATATTGGGTGAAAAGTTGCTTATCTTCAAACAGAAACATAATTGTAATAATTGGATTTTAACAAAATTTTTAATAAAGGACAACCATTATTTTAAAGAAGATACCATTCCAATTTTCAGAGAGAAAGAAATATGATAAATGATAACTTTTATGATTAACTTTTAACACTCTGCATTATTAATATTACTTCACTTTCTTTTTCAAGGCCTCTCTCAGTTGCAGTATTCTTATTGTTAATTTCACTCAAAGTTGTTTTCTGTTGCCATAGCAGGATATGACAACACATCTATGAAATTCAACCACTGTTGTTCATGGATTAATCACCTTCAGTGGCAGGATAAATTTTTTGTACAGCAAATGAAGTCACATACACATTGATCAAGGTGAAAGAAGAAAATAAAAGGACTAGAAGTTTTAATGTCAGGATTCACTTGCATAGCAGTTTTGATGGCTCAGGATGTCAATTTGAATTTGGTGATCATTAGTTTGTAGATAAGAACAAAAAGTATTTACACTGTTATATACTGTACCTAATGGGTGCGTCCCAATCCTCATAATATACATTGGACTGTAAGTGAGAGTAATATGCTGTCTAAATAGTCCACCACTAGCAGTGGTTTACCTACTCCACGCCGCTGGCGAGTATTGTATTTTGTTGATGTTATAAAGATTATTATTTCATTTCCAAACTCTGTTTTAGTTATTCCTCATTTAGTAACACTTTCTAGGTTAAAACACACTATATAAATTGTCTGAAATGCTGACCTCATATTTATTGTCATATTCACAATGTTTCAGCCATTGTACACTCCAGTTTTCTTCAGGTGATATATGTTCAAATTACAAAATTTCAATGTATGTCACCTGAAGAAGGCCGGCACATACAACAGCCAAAATGTCATGAATATGACAATAAAGATAAGGCAACAGTCCAAATAATATAAGTAATTACAATACATCATCTCAGAAATAGAGACAGATGAAGAACAAAAATTTTAGCAGGAAATTGACACATGTGGAGAAACTAAAAAAAAAAATGCTTGTATAAAGGAAAGCTTTCATCAAAATTTTTAAACCATAAGGAAAAAGAAAGATCAAAGGAAATTCTGCTGTAAAAATTATTTGTGTCCACTCAATAGAATTAGAGATACATTTGTGAAAAGTGATAGTGTGAAAAGCTACAGATATATTTTGGATGAGAAAATTTTCGCCATAAAAAGTTTTAAAAGTCTACCAAAAATCAAGTAATTATTAGATTTTAATAAAATTACTGGTACAGCATCAGTCCGCCTAGTTTGTTTATTCTACTAATCTACTTATTATCTCAGAGTCAACTAATGCAACAAAATTAGTACTTCAACCTAAAAAAAATAGTCCCCCTTTTTAAATCATTTCACTCCAAACACGGTGATAAAGCCACTAAGATCCAAGGGATTACAGAGAATGAAAGAGTTTGAGGAAAAAAATTAAGCAAAGAGGACAATAAAAGAACAGGTTTCAATTAGACTGAAGATAGCAATTGACATTGCATTTAAATTTGTGAAGATGATAGCTGACTGGAAAGCAGGAAGCCAGAATGGCAAAACTGAAAAAGGTGAACACATTGGAAACATTCTGAACAAGTTTTGCACAAAAAAATGTTTCTTTAAAAAAAAATGCTCTGTCATTTTTAAAACCATATATATATATATATATATATATATATATATAAAAATCACAAGAGAACAGGAAGTAAATGTCTAAAAATCTCTTTTTCCTTTCTCCCACTCCTATTGTCAATATTAAATCCTTAAGAAAATTTTTCTAGATTCAATTAATTTAGACATTTACTTCTTGTTCTTTTGTAATTCAAATTTAAAATAATTTTTAATATATTGTCTGAATAAACTTAAACTATTTTGTAATTTCATTCTGATGAGACAAATATTAAAAACTTATCTATCAAAATAAATTTATTACCAAATTCTTTGAAGTTTTATATCATATTGCTCTGTATATAAATACATTGAGCTCTCTTTGTGGATCTATCTTTTTAATATTTTATATTAAAAAGACCTGGATTATCCTTACCACTTATAGATTTGACTAGCAGCATGGCCTGGCATTGCCCGTGCTTGATTCAAAAATCGTACGACTCATACAGCAATCGCTATCATTTGACTTAAAATATTTTTGCCCTTCCTTGCCTTTAAATGAGTGCCTTTTGCCATGCTGATGTTGCTACATGCCTTACTTCTTGCCTATCTCACACTGAGAATACTTTCTAAGCTCTATACTAAACATTAAATGTGTTACAGAAAAAGAACTAAACAAAATGAACACAAAATGTTCAGCTTTAAAAAAGGACTCGTAACTGGAAAAACCGAATGAAAAAAGAATGTTAACAACAAATACTTTTTCACACCCAACCCAGTTCTGCAGAATCAGAATCAACGTTGAGTTTAAGCAAGTGAATGAGCCAATTGGTGTAAAGTGCCATGCAGATTTAAATTTTTCCCACTTGTGACGAATGCAGCTACCAATTTTTTTTTTTACATGCTAGCATGCTAGTTAACATTTGTGTCAGTCAGCTGTTGGCTCTCATGCTGGCCAATAGAATCTTCCTGCCTATTTGTGGCAGCCAGCTATAGGCTCTCACTCTGGCCAGTAGAAAATGGCCGCAAACTACATGAAAACTGCCGTAGAAGCATGAAAAAATAAATTATTTCCACTATCGATAGGAGTTGTGAAATACAAAGTTGGTCTTGGCCACATCGCTAACTTGAAGCATGTGCATGTAAATTTTGGTGCAAATCCATCAAAAATTGCGGCTGTGTATTCGTTACACACACTCACACACATCCTGCCTTTTATAGATAGAGATATTCTTATCTCTCTCTATCTATCTATCTATCTATCTATCTATCTATCTATATATATATATATATATATATAGCTAAAAGACAATAAGAAAACTGTTTTATTAGCCAACACATTTCATCCAATGTGGACTTTTCCAAGGTGAAAATGAAATGAATTTATTGAAAACAAAGTAACTATTAACAACAAGCAAAATGACCTTAACAACAAACAAAATGTCCTTTTTCTAGGTGCTAATAGTTACTTTGTTTTCAATAAATACATTTCATTTTTGCCTTGAAAAAGTCCACATTGGATGAAACATGTCGGCTAATAAACAATTTTCCTATTGTCTTTTACCTTTATGCATATTGTCTTTTTCTACAGGTTAACTCTGAGAAATTTTCCATATATATATATATATATATATAGTAATTGAAATGGTAAGATTTACCATTTCCATAAAGGAAGCATTTGGCATTCATCGACAAAACAGTTAGTGTTACTCTCATTTGAAATTTATAAAGCTTTTCTCTCAAAACGATTTTCCAGGAAAATAGGTTTCTCAAGTCCACTAACTGTTATTGCTCTTTCTAGTACTGATAGAGATATATATCAACTAATGTTTGTTTCTTTACTATCTCTTTCAGCAATCCTAAAAGATGATTTTAAAGAGTGTTTTGTAAAGTGAAAGGAATGTTGGAATAAGTCCCTCAAGTGTTTAAAGTGGACTCAGGTGCCATTTTGCTAGGTAGGCTTCTTTTTTCTTCTTTTTTTTTTTTTAAAATTGATTTTGCCCTTGACCTGTTTTCATTAATCTTAAATGGATGTGTCCTTTCTGGACTAACCCCGTGTATAACGACTCTGTTCTGTCAATAATGCTTACCTTAAATTTCTATCACTCTCTTTACAGCCATAATTAAAGTAAAAAAGTTGTTGTGCATTTGTTTAATAAATCCTTCCAGTGTCATGATGGGGCATATGAACAACTAGTTTTCTGATAAACAACATTTGAAATAGTTTAACCTTGAGCTTTCTGTTTTTCCAAACATTCCAAATTGTTTGTTTTAGTCAACTGTACAATATGTGACCCACTGGAGAGGAAAGATAGCATGATGTTTCCATTTATTTCAAAGAGTAACATGATAAAAAATATAGAACAGGTAATATTTTTACATACTACATAAAAGTGCTAATGAATACAGAGAGAGCTTATTCCCCATTATATAATTCACACAGTATATTCTGTTGGCAGGTTGTTGGGGAGTCATTCTGGGGATGAAGGAAATATGAGTCACCTCAACACATTGGTTCTCCCCAAACCATGACATTCAAGGTCTAATCCACAGATTGAATTTTAAGTAAAATTTTTAGGGAAAAACAACACAATATTCCATCATGAAAACCAAAGGATAATGTCAGCTGTAATTCCTGAACATCAACAATGCCTTTTAAGATTTCAGTGTATTTTTAGAAATAGAATCATTAATAATGCATTTACATTACACATAGATTAATCCTATTCTGTCAGTAGTAATTGCATTAATTCTTGACCATTGATAATGCCTTTCTTCTTGATTCATATGTTCTGGATTCAAATCCCCTTAGACTATTGAATAATTTTGATGCAGTGTTTTTAAGTAAATATTTATGTAGAAAATTCTACAAATATGTTTGCATAATAGTTTGAAGCACATATTTCATAATTAAATCAAAAGCTGTTTTAATTGCACAACCACTGAATTTCTAGAGATGTAATTTGGGGGCATTTTTGTTTGTTCTGAATTAAAAACAAAAATAGAGAATGTCATATTCTTTTTATTTAAGTATGTTTTGAAGTGAGGGATAGTCAATGTAATGAAAAAATAATAGAATATGGTGATTTTTATCTATCTCAGTCAGTTCATAGCTATCTACGTTAGTCTGTCCATATCTATTTATCTATCATATCTACCACAGTCTGTTCATATATATATATATATATATATATATATATATATATATATATGTCTGTTCATATCTATCTATCTATCTACCTACCTCTCTCTCTCTCAGTCTGTTTATATATATATATATATATATATATATATAGTTTATTTGAAACTCAACACTATCATTTGATAAGACACCAGAAGTGTTGAAACAAAATGGCTATTTTTGTAGTGATTTTATAACCTTTTTATGTTATAATTTTCAAATAAATTATATTTGCTCTACTCTGTATTGAACACTCTTTTAGGAATAGTATTTTTTGGATATTGTAATTTATTCCATATACACCAATCCTATACTCAGGTATATATATATACACCAATCCTATACTCAGGTATACATATATATATATAGGTAGGTAGATAGATATGAACTTTTATTTATATATATATATATATATATATATATATATATATATATATATATATATATATATATATCTGTTTTCTATCTATCTCCCTCAGTCTCTGTTTTCATATATATATATATATCTATATATATATATATATATATATATATATATATATATATTTATATATATCTATTCTGTATCTATTATTTATCAGTCTATTCATATCTATTTATATATATATATATATATATATATATATATATAAAAGTCTGTTTCTATTTATTTATCTCTCTCAGTCTATTTGATATCTATCTATCTGTATGTTCATATTTACAAGGATTGGTAAAAAAAATAATTACATATTACATATCTTTAGACAAAAGTACAGATAATTTTTGACTTTCCCTTATACCTATCAAAGTTTGTTTATATCTATTTAAGTCTGTTCATATTTATCTATTTATCTTATTCCATTCATATTTGATTGCCAATCAAACCCAGACCTTTCAGCAATCAATACTTGTATACCAGCAGCCTTGCTTTTCAGAAGAAATGACAACACATAAATCATGCACACTATTTAATAAAGTCTAAAAAGAAACCTCCTCATGTTTGAAATTCAGAATTTATCTTCTCCTAGACTGGTTACCAACCAAGACTAGAGAGCCGAGTTTGCTCAGCTAGAAAAATGGATTAAAACCCTAATTATTTAATGGAATTTGAACAACATGCTGATCCACTTTTGGAATTTGAACAACATGCTCTATCAATCATCAACTTTTCACATCAGTAACCACTATGCTACACATACCTCCCTCTATCAATCATCAACTTTTCACATCAGTAACCACTATGCTACACCTACCACTCTATCAATCATCAACTTTTCACATCAGTAACCACTATGCTACACATACCTCCACTCTATCAATCATCAACTTTTCACATCAGTAACCACTATGCTACACATACCTCCACTCTATCAATCATCAACTTTTCACATCAGTAACCACTATTTCCACTCTATCAATCATCAACTTTTCACATATAACCACTATACACATACCTCCACTCTATCAATCATCAACTTTTCACATCAGTAACCACTATGCTACACATACCTCCACTCTATCAATCATCAACTTTTCACATCAGTAACCACTATGCTACACATACCTCCACTCTATCAATCATCAACTTTTCACATCAGTAACCACTATGCTACACATACCTCCACTCTATCAATCATCAACTTTTCATCAGTAACCACTATGCTACACATAACTATCAATCATCAACTTTTCACATCAGTAACCACTATGCTACACATACCTCCACTCTATCAATCATCATATAAACTCTTGAGGCAGTTAAGCATATAAGTCATTTGAACTTTTAAGTTGTTGAATATATATACACACACTGTCTATATATCTGAGATGAGGTATTATGATTACTTACATTATTCAGATTGTTATCTTCATTTTCATTGCCATATTCACAATGTTTCAGCCATTGTACACTGTTGTTGACCTTCTTCGGGTGATTCGAGTAAATGTTCTCTTTATTTAATTAAACAGTATTTTTATTTAATTACATTTACTGATCTGAATATTCGAGAAATCTTGTCAGAAAATATGCATCCTCTGGCAGGATTTGAACTTGCATCCTCTATGGGGAACTGTCATTAGATATAATATGCTTCACTGATTTGGCCACATAGGACTTCTGGTTAAACAAAGCCCAAAATATTCAGGCCGGTAAATGTAATTAAATAAAAGTACTATTAAATAAACAGAGCATTTACTCAACTATGTATCCATCGAAAATAATGTTTAAGCAAAACAAATTAAAACATGTCGAATTTAATCCATTTCATAAAATAAAAATGTCTTTGTTTACGTTCAGATACAAAACAAAACTGTTATGTATATTTTGAGAATCAGCAGAGAATTCAAAAGCAGAATTTTGGGCTTTGTTTAACCAAAAATCCTATGTGGCTGAATCGGTTAAGCATGTCAGATCTAATGATGGCTTCCCATAGGGGATGCAGGTTCAAATACTGCTACATAAACCAATTGTTTTAAGTTGGCCCCACAGATAAAATCCAAGGGATTCAAGTCTGGGGAACATGCAGGCCATGGAACCAGTTCTCCCTTACCTATCCATCTTTCATGGTAGATGTCAGCCAGTGCATCGTGAACGAAAATTTGCTGGAGCCCCATCAGGCATGAACCAAATGCATCTATTAGCAGGGGTACATCCTCTAGTAAGTCTGGTAGTGTGTTCAAAATGTAAGACATACTGAGAAAACATATGGACCTACCTACCAGACAGTTACCTTCAATTCCAACCCACACATTACTGTATTGTACCATGGAGATTCCAATCTATCCACAAATGTTGTTTGTGTAAATTTGTTATCCCATCTCTTCCAAATATTGCCTCATCTGTAAACAAGACTGAAGAGACAAACAACGGATTGGTAGTTTATGCAATAAACTATTGGAAAAAGTTCTCCCATAGTGGGTGATCAGAGAGGGAATGACCCTGCACATGTTGCAAATGATACAGATACAGGCGCTGCTCTTGAAGTACCCTCCATGTGGTACTATATGATGTGTGACATGCTAGAGCCACTTTGACGTGTGCTGATACCTGGATCATCTCCAACAGCCTGTAGAATATGTTCTTTGTGGTCAGGCACATCAGGGAATCTCAGTCTTCCTCGATTCATAGTTTGTTGTGCCATGGGTCCTGTCTTAGCCACACAATGATAAACAGTAGCAAAGTTTATATGACATGGCTGCCTTTGTTCTGGAAACACAACCTGATACAGCCATGTAGCCTTGCATCCATTACCATTTACACAGCTCTATCTGCCTGCTCATGATATGAATGTGATGCCATTTTTAAATGGAATACTTCTCAATTAACTCACTATTATACACATTAAACACTGAAGACAGACTAGCCACAAACGTACATGAATGACAAATGTCACCTAGTCTATATGGCAACACAGTGCTATTTACTGTAAACTTTCCTTAAACTTAAAGAAGTGAAGTATTTGTGGATATGTGTTTCTATGGACTTTTGTTATATATGTGTTTTAGTTCATTCAAAAATATTCTTTTTGAAGAAGTTAGGTGTGGTCTATTTAGGAAGTTTTTATCACTGCTATTTTATATCTTTCACAGCATTGTCTATCATAGTTTAGAACATAAGTACTAGTGGGTTTTTTATTCAGGTAAGTGGTAAATACTTTGGATTTTAATTCTATATTGACATCAACGAATAAGATTTTGTTATTAACCATGACTTCATATGTAAATTTTAGTGTGGAGTTTTTTTGAAAGTTGATTTTAGATTTATTATTTCATCCTTATTTTTTTATCAAAATGAAAATATCATCAACATACCCTTGTGTAGATTTGTGGTTTGTCAGTTCTTCCAAACACTTTGTTTTCAATATGTGACATGTATAAGTTAGGGTAGGCAGAATTCAATGGGTTTCCTATACTGATGCTATTTGTTTGTATGTAGGTGTTGCCACTATGACCATAGAATGGGGCTTTTTATCGTAGAGGCTAGGAGTAGTTTCCGAAGTGTTGTTGGTCAGATTTTGGGAGGAGAGTTTGATGAATGTTTATAGATTCAGTTATAAATTATGATGATTGTTTCATCAACTGGAATATTAGCAAAAAACATGAAAAGAAATTAACAACACCTAAAAGCAAACCTCATTGAAAATGACTAAAAAATTGGCCATAAGCACTTGGGACAATGTACAATACAGACAATTTTCACAATCCCTTATCCACCAAATGGAAAAACGTAAGAATGTTGGAAAAATTAAATAAAAATTAATAAAAATTTCCTTGTCTCCTATATTCAATGAAACATGTTTAAAAGAAGGGTTGTTGACCAAATATACATCATGCATGCATGCACACATACACACATAATATATATATATATATATATATATATATATATATATATATATATATATATATATATATATATATAATAAATATATATTTTTTTATTATCAAGAACAATATTGGGGAAAAATGTATTACAAAGTGGAAAAGTTTATTCATTTGACTAAATTTGTTAGGCTGGTGCAACTACACATATGCACAAATGAGAAATGCTGGGAATTTAATTTTTTTTTTTTAACATAGCTAATTTCATTTTGATTTTTTTTCTTTTTCTTTCCATCACTTTTGTTAGTAGATATCCCACATTGTGATAATAGAAGAGCTGACAGGAATGGTGAAATATTGTAAGAGCCCAGGTGCAAATTTGCTGTGGATGACCTTGCGATCATAGCACTCTCTCGACATTTTTGTTGTAGTGAATTATTTTCTCCTTTGATCAGAGTATCATTTTTTATGACAAAATTGTGGTCAGTCTTGCTATGGTGGCCAACCAATGCATTTGATGTATTGTTTTGTAAAATGTTTCTTTTGTGTTCATATAGTATTTTATTTATATTCCTTGAGGTTTCTCCTATATATTTTTTGTGACAACTATAACAGGCAATCCAGTAAATTCCTCCTTCAAGTTTTAGCTTATTGTTTTGTTTAGGACTAAGTCTTTCATTGTTTTAAATGTAGTAGTATCAAATTCTATGTTGAGTTTAGATAAGTTCTTTTCAATTGTAGATGTGATAGAGTTGGTAGGATTCTATATTTTTTGATTCATTGGGTTTGTCAAGAGGGGACGTTTTTCTGTTTTGGAATATTTTATGAGCCTTTTGTTTTGCATTGAAGATAAAATAATTAGGATACTGAAGCAGCTTGAAAGAACTCAGGCAGCCTAGTTGAAAAACTAAGGGAAATGAACAGGATTGACAAATTGATGGCCAGTCTAGATATAAAATCCCTTTACACTGATGTCCTAGTTGAAAAACTAAGGGAAATGAACATGATTGACAAATTGATGGCCAGTCTAGATATAAAATCCCTTTACACTGATGTCCTAGTTGAAAAACTAAGGGAAATGAACATGATTGACAAATTGATGGCCAGTCTAGATATAAAATCCCTTTACACTGATGTCCTAGTTGAAAAACACCTAAATCTCCTAAAAAAGCATCTAACACAAACAAAAAAGGAAAAGATATAAATATACTTTTGCCTATCTTAATTTTTAATTAATATTTTTATTCCAGCTTGATAAAAAAAAAGTTGTAATTTGTTTAATAAAGTTTTTTCTTGATTAATATATAATTTAATTAAGATTTGTTGATTATCTAGAAAAAAAGAGACAATTTTAAAGATATTTATCTTAGGGGTTCACTTAATTTTGCACAGCACAGTGTGTGTGTGTGTGTATATATATATATATATATATATATATATAGAGAGAGAGAGAGAGAGAGAGAGAGAGTGAGTGTTAGTGAAAATTATTGCATGGTTTCTATGTTGCATGCTTGTAGATATTTGAACAAATGTTTTAATGACTGACAAGAAATTTTAAATATTTTTGCAGGGGTACAAAATTTTATTAAAAGAAAAAAATTTATAATAAAAAATTGGAGGGGGGAATATATTTCTGTAAGATGGCAATATCAAAATACAACACTCATTAGCAATAATGACAGCTAAACTGTTCATTTCTCCTCTCTCAACAGAGCAAAAATCTGGACAAAAATATGCACAGCAACTAAAACAAATAAAAAAACCCAAGAATGATGTTATATGAAAGAAAATATAACACTTGTATGCTAATTACCTTTAAGTTTACCAATCATGCTTTCTGGTTATAAAGAGATGGCTGGTAGGTCTTAATATACACAGATTTCAACACTTTCAAGTGAAACTTGGAATTAGCTTTGCCCAGCACTGAGAATATGTCTGGGCTATAGGACAAGGAACAAAGCTCAGTTTTTATTAAATGTTCAGCTATTGCTGAACTTGTTGTATTCATGCACCTATACAAATTTTTTATCTTTCCAATGTGAATATTGGTGAGTATGCGTTGGTTGATCCATGCTTCCAACTTTTGATTTGTTCTACCTACACAGTAAGCATCGCACAAACATTTAAATTGGTAAATTATTGAACTGATATGATAGGTAGGTAGAATTTTGGATCAGTCTCAAAACTGGTTGGGTACCAAAAAGATTATGTAAATTGGCAGAGAAATGACTGTTCTTTGCACACAGAGAAATCTGCTGAGCAAATCTTGTACTTACTTCACCAATCTGTGATATATACAGATACTTCTTACTTTGGCAGTGAATAGTCATTCAAAACAATTTGCCAACAGTCATGAAAGCAGTGAAATCATTGTCCTTACATGGTTGATGAGATATCTTCAGAGATATTGCTTTATTCTGGGACTTCTTCCTTTAGCAATGAATACAAGACAGTTTATAAAGGACAATGAAAGCAGTGAGAGCAATGATATCTTCAAGAGCAGCTGATGAGATATTTTAGAAATTTTGTTACTCTTGCAGAAAATCCAAAAGAGTGATCCAAAAAATTCATAGACAATGATAAAATCAGTGAAAGTAATGATTATCCAAACAGATGAGCTCTAACTCAAGAATTATTTTGTCTCCATTCTTCTTAGATTAGTAGAAATGGAATATGATTCATAGCAGGTGATGAAAGCAATGATTATATTGGATAGATTAATGAAATACACTGTAGAAGTTTCTTTGTTCTAGGTTTTATTAATATGAATGAAAGCTTCAAGGCAATCCATAGATCAGTTAATTTACCAGGTCTTTTTCTCACTGACAGGGAATTAGATGATGAGGTAAGACAATACAGTGTGATAAAGGCAGTGAAAGCAATGATTATCCTTAAGAGATAGAAGTGAAATCTGCCAAGAAATGTATTTATTCTACGTCTTCTCATTTTGATAGTGAATACTAAAAGAATGAGAAAAGACAGGGAAAGCAATTATTATCCCGTCTTGTGAGAAATTATGTCATCTTAGCTTCTCTTATTCTAGAAAAGAATTAGATAACCGTTCAGAGATGGCAATAAAGGAAGTGAAAGCAACTAATTTTCTATCTAATGAGAGAATTCTTGATATTAGGTCTTCTTATGCGAGAGGTGAATCGGATAGCAATTCAAAACAATTCACAGATGGCTATAAAGGAAATGAAAGCAATTATTGTTTTATCTTATGATAGAATTCTTTATATTAGGTCTTCTTATCCTAGAAGTGAATTTGATAGCAATTAGAAACAATTTAAAGATGGTGATCAAGGGAGTGAGAGGAATATTTTTGCTGAAACACCTGACAAGATTTTCTGCTGACACAACCACATGTCAAGATATCTTGGTGTCAAGCAATTCATATTTTGCAAATCTTTATTTCATTATTATTTATTTAGATTTTATTTTAATCTTCACTAATTATTTTTAGCCAATTGATCCAGGGAAACTTAAATTTAATTTTTAACATGAAAACTGTCTGAATTTGACAAATAACTGCTGATTATAAACCAGTTCTGTATTGGAAAAAAATAATGATAAAATAATGAATGTATTAACAATAATTACAGTAACAGGTAAGTATCAAATAAATAAAATATGGATGATGAATATGATATTAATGGTAACTTATGCCTCAATAATTTGCTAATATCTATGTACATGCCTACCTACTTTTGGTGTGTGTTATCCTTTTGATATTCTTCTTCTCCCTTCATACATATTAACTCTATAACAATTTGTTGACTATTTTCATCAGCCATCCTGTGGTATAGGTTTTATAAGATGAAACATATACCTGAGGGAGGCTGAAGAATACATTAGTTGAAATTTCATGCTACAAATAACAAAGAATAGGATACTAGTTTTAATAAATTATAGAGTTTTTTTTTTATATCATTCACCTTCTAAATTAGTAATCATTATAAAAAAAAACAAAAAAAAAACAATCTTCCAACCTTGTATCTAACACCACAAGACTATTTTTTTTCACCATGGAGGCCTACATCAAGTGCCTTGAGGAGGCAGTGCTGCTCTGGATCAAGAGGGTGACTGCTGGAAGAACCTATGTCAGGACTCTGAACCATGCCACACAAGCAGGAGAACCCAGACAATTTCTGCAACCACATCACCCTTTATATGTGGCAACCTAACTCCCTCGATTGCAACCCCCTTGATTATTGTGTGTGGGGTGCAGTTGAGTGAGAAACAAAAAAACGCTTTGTAACACCAACGATGAACTGAAGGCAAAGATTATGTCAGCATTCACCAGCTTAACCAGAGAGACTGTCCAGAAGAGTTGTAGGAGATTACAAAGTTGTCTGGAGGCCGTTGTTGAAGGCAATGGGGATTTTATTGAATAAATTTACTCTCTAGTATTTCAAGATATTTTTGTGTAATTTTGGTAAATATCTGTTAAAATTAGATGTCAATATAATGTTTGTGTAATTTAGGTGACAATTTATCCATTGCACCTTGTACACATACAAATCCATAGCTTAATGATACCAAAAAACATTTATTTTACACAACAAATATTTATTTTGTGACACATGTGTATTAACAAAGAAAGAAACTTCAGCTGCCTCTTCCTGATATTAAGTATAAGCCTCCTCCTTGGTTGCATTCTCTCCAAGACCTCATCATTGCTCAAACACTCAGTCCATGATATCCTCAGCATCCTTCTGTAGAACCACATCTCCATTGCCTTGAGTCTCTTCTTCATCTTTAAGCAGACCATCCAACATTCGCTGCCGTAAAGGAGGACGGATGTCAAGTAAAAGCTCAGTACTCTTTTCTTTGTTACTAAAGAAATCTGGTCTCGTAATACTTTGCTTAGCTTTTGGAATGCGTCTTTGGCCACCCCAATACATCTACGGATTTCAGTGTCACACTTGCCATCCTCTCCCAAGATATTTAAACTTCTGCACATGCTTGATTTTAGAGTGTCTTCGACATGCAAATCACATTTCGGGTTCATCCTTTTACTGATGACCATGCATTCTGTCTTGTAGTTTATGCTTAATTCCTTCTTCTTACTCTCCTTAACTACCTTCTGTAGAAGGTTTTGTAATTTCTTTTCAATGTCTTCTATCAGTACTGTGTCATCTACATATCTTATGTTGCTAAGATTGTGGCCGCCAATACTGTATTGATTGAACAGGTCCAGTGAGACGACACATCCTTGTCTTATGCCCCTTTCTATTTTTATATTTTTGCTGAACTCATTCTCTATGTGCATGCTTGCTGTTTACTGCCAGTATAGATTCTTGATTATTCTAATATCTTTCTCAAATATATCAAGGTTGCTGAGCAGTTCCAACAGATCCTTGTGACGTACTTTGTTGAAGGGCTTTGTGCAATCCATAAAACATAAGTACACATCTTTCTGCATTTGTATCGCTCTTTCTGCTAACATTCTGAGCATGAATATCTCATTCCTTGTTCCGGTGTCTTTAACTAACCCACACTATTTTTGTCCTATCTCTGGCTTGATTCTTCTGCATGCTCTATTCATCAGAATACAGATGGTGAGTTTTGTTACATGGCTCATTAGGTTGATTTTTCAGTGGAGTTTACATTCGTTTGTGCCTGGTTTCTTAGGCAGTGCTATGAAGATAGATCTGTTGAGATCTTCTGGTATATCCCTACTGTTGTAGATTTCATTTATTATTTCTGTGATCTTGTCTATGCCAAAGCCATCTAAGGTTGTTAGCATTTGCATTACAATTCCGTCTGGCCCTGCTGCTTTGTTTCTGTTCAATTTGGCCAGTGCAGCTTCTACTTCGGTTTTCAGAATTTCAGGTCCATCAGTAGTTTTGTGTATTGCTGGTTGTTCTCTTTCATCGTGAAAGAGTTCACCAATACATTCATTCCAGCATTGAAGAATTTTTTCCTTCTCTAATATGATCGTTCCGTCCTTGGATTTTATGGAGCCTGTTGACAAGTATGTCTGTCCTGTTAGTCCCTTATTTGTTTGTGCATATCTCCTTTGTTGGTCATACTCAATCTCTCTATTTCTGCACATTTTTCATTTAGCCACTCTTCTTTAGCCTGCCTGCATTTGCTCATTATTGCATTCCGTAGTTTTCTGTATTCCATTTTGTATCTAGGCAGAGTTTTCTGTCTCCTTTGTATCATGTCAAGAATCTCATTCATCCATTCATTTTTCTTCTTCATCCCTTATTTGGGATGATATCCTTTTCTGATGTCACTAAAGTGTCTCCTACTGCATCCTATTTCAAGTTTTCTTTGTGTTCCTCGTATCTTCTTTTCACATCGTCCATATATTTTTCTTTCAGTTTCAGGTCACTAAGGAGTTTGTTGTATTGCAATTTGGATGCTGAATTAGGCTTCTTCAATTTCTGCAGTTTCACTCTTAGTTTACATATAACAGGGTGATGATCACTTCCGCAGTCAGCACTTGGGTAGGTTTTGCAGTGAATCATTGCATTCCTGAATCTTTTGTTGGTAGTTATGTAGTCAATTTGGTTTTTAGTTGCTCCTCCTGAGTTCCTCCATGTCCATAATTGTCTCGGATGTTCTTGGAACCATGTGTTGGCTATTATCTGGTCATTGGCTGTGCACCATTGGATCCATTTTTCTCCACATTTTTTGCGGCTTCCTAGTCTTAATCTTTCTACTAAATCCCCTGCCATCTCCTTGCCTACTTTGACATTTAGGTCTCCCATGATAATGATGACTTCTTGCGATTTGCAAAGAGTCTTGGCATTTTCTAACATGGAGTAAAAAGATTCAATTTTCATCTTGACTACCAGAATTCTTTGGATAATTGGTAGTATCCCAGAATGTATTTCTTAAATGTTTTATCTAGTATCAATTCTACGCCTTTGTCATATTTCTCTCCACCTGCATAAATAATCCTGTGCTTGTCACTGACAAAATCGCTGCTGTTTGGCCATCTGGTTTCACATACATCTAGGATGTTGACTTTAAGCCTGCTCATCTCTTGTTTCACATTATTTAACTGGCTGCAGTTTTTCAATGTCTGAATGTAAGAGTTATTTTATGTTTGATGCGAGTAGTTGCAAGATAACAGTCTGGTGATACCTGTCACTCATATCCTTCCTTACCAGGCAAGTGATAAGTTTTGAGGAATTGTATCCCCTTTATACCACTTATGCTAGCAGTCACTGAATGACAGGTGACATCTGTTGCACATGTCTGTACTTTGCAGGTGAGGAGTTAATTCCCATAGACTTAACCCCCTTCACACCATTAGGTTTCATATTGTCTGTGTTGTTAGCCATAATATGTCTTGAGGTTGATAGTGGAGTGGTTTCCTGTTGCCTTCTCCATGGTGGTTTATGGAGACACCATCTCTAGTTAGCTGGCTGTTGACTCACAGAGTTCTTCCACCTTTTGTTAAGTCTTGTTTTTTGTCAAACTGGGTTGCTAACGAGCTGCCTCACTTGAAAGAACTTGGAGTGGTGTAGTCAGTTTAGTTGCTGACATTTCAACTGGAATACTTACTGTTAAGTTGAGGTAATAGAATTATTTTTTTTTAAATAAGTTTTGACTTAGTATAAGTTCCACTGCCCCCTATTAAATAAAACAATATGCGATATGTCAAGACAGCATTGTGGGAAAAGCGATTCTTATTACTTACAATTGGAACCTTGTGTTAAATCTTGCTAAACACAAATCAATCCTCATTTACTGAAATCTTGTGGCTGACTTTAACAGAATATGTCTCCATTTCAAAGACCAATGCACTGTGGTTGGTTAGTTTTTTGGGGGGTGGGGGGAAGTTACGCTTTTATTTACTATAGATATGGAAATAAATTTAAGAGTATAGATATTTTAAAACTACAGACAAACCTCTCATTAATGGACTAATGGGGCAGAGGGGTGGTTCGTTAAAGCCGATTGTCTATAGATGGAAGAAGCTCTAATTTGTCACTGTTACTTAGGTTTGTACACTTACTTTTTACACTTTCTTTCTGCTTCGACGCCATGATGAGGATAGAACAATATATTAATCAAAATGACAAAAATAATAGATTTCTCACAGCTACTTTCTCATGCACCTGTCTTTGTTTACAATTGAAAGGCCCAACACCGCCACCAAGTGGTCACTTTGAGAACTAATATGACATGTTCCACTAAGCCCGCAAATTTTGAAATACATTGCTGATGATTTGGAAGTTTTTTTTCCTGAAGATTTTTTCTTATTTTGCCTGCAGATTTTGTCCATTGCATCTGAATTCTGTTGAAGGGGGGTGTCCATAGATAAAAGGTTTGTCTGTACATTCACTGTCACCATTTGTTGCAAGTATGCACAAAGCAAATGGTCAGAATGAAGGGAGAAAGAAAAGAAAAAAAAACAATGTTCTTAACTATGAGATTAGTCCTTATTCTACTTAAATAAAAAAAACAATGAAATTTATTTTTTAAAGATTGAATAAAAAAATTATTTTCCGTATTAATTATTGTAGTTTTTTAGTTTTAGCCAGACACACACACTCTTTAATATTTGAATAAATAGATACTAAACTTTTTTGTCAAATAATTGTATTTAATATTCTTCTTCCTTTAAATTTACTTTGTTGTTTTAATATTCATTTTTAAAGTTATGCTCTTATTTACTATAGATATGGAAATAAATTCAAGAGAATAGCAATTTTGAAAATACATACATGTATAGCATTTCGAAAGTATCAGCAGAATTAAAAAGTAAAAACGAACGCTAATAATAATCAGGAATAAGAATTATTATCATTCGTTTTTACTTTTTAATTTTGAAAATTTTGAAAGTATTCTAATGCATTTTAATTTTAAAATATCTTCATAAATACAAATCATACAGTGATAATTTTTTACAAAATGCTGGCTTGGGTGATAATGAGTCTGGATATATATTTACTTTGTTGTATTTATTGTAGATTTTTTTTTAGTTTTAGCTGGATAAATACAGACATATACAGACAACTGCCTTTTATATATGTATAGATGTATGTAGCTGTTCTTTTGGTAACATTGCATTTGGCAGTTCCTTTAGTAACATTCTAGGTAGCAGATACTTTTGGTAACACCTTATGTAGCTGATCCTTTGCTATTAACATTGTGTGTATCAGCTACTTAGGTAACATTCTATGTAGTCAGTTCCTTTAGTAACACTACGTAGCAGATACTTGAGTATCATTGTGCATAGTGAATACTTTATTGAATAAAAAAATTATTTTCCGTATTAATTATTGTAGTTTTTTAGTTTTAGCAAAGCAAAAATGCTATCCTCCTGATTTATTTTGTCCCTGACTATATGAATAAATATCGCAAAATACATTCAAATGCTTGAAGATGGTCATCAGTGATGAAAGCCGTCTTCATCGCTGATTTCGGGGTTCTTATTCATCATATCAGCTCCAACAAAAATGCTATCCTCCTGATTTATTTTGTCCCTGACTATATGAATAAAGGAAGATGAATTGACAAGATAACGTATTAGAGTATTATTGCAAGAAATTTTTTACCATTTGAAGAAAACATTTTTCCTGCATGTCTGATAAAGGGTGTTTCATTAAATCGGATCAAAGTCAGCAGTAAATAAATCAGTGTTATTTGTGAAAATTTATTTATTTCTCCATTGGATCATGTTATTTGCATCATGGCAATCATGTGTGAAAATTAATATTGCTCAAATGTCTGCCAAGGCTTCAGTGGCACATCTCCATTAGATGGTCAAAATTATTGATGATGCCTCTGCAGAATTGCTTCTCAATATGCCATTATCTCATCCTTCAGCTGTTGAATTGTTGTTGGCTTGTTGGCCTAGACCTTACTTTTGAGATGATCCCAAAGGAAGAAATCTAAGAGCGTCAAGTTGCACGATCAAGGTGGTCAATTGACTTTGCCATTTCGAGAGATGATACGACCTGGGAACTTCTCATTGCATTTCTGTTCGAACGTCTATTTTTATAATAGGCTTCGATAACTTTAACATGTTTGATTGTTAGTCTTTTCCATGGTTGAAATTGCCAAAGACTTAAATGTTAAATTTGAAAGAAAAGGAAAAAAAATCATT
>CAHIKZ030004679.1:3765000-3775000 GCA_903632075.3 Acanthosepion pharaonis
ATATATATACACACACACACACACATGGTGGTGGTTGCCAACTCGTGTCCAAGTACAGCTATTACTGAATATCTTTTTGGAGAAAAACTACTAATATGCTGAATGAATGTGGCTTTTTAGCCCAGCAAGGGACTTACATACTCTGGCACAAATGAGGCACTTAAGAGGTCCAACAGCATGTGATACATTACCATGCAATTTAAAATGTTGCATGAAACCTGCTTCTGGACCCACATGTCTTACCACAAAATTTCACATTTCAGTTGCTGGACATCTCCGGTTTTATAGTCAATTTCCATCTTCCATTGGTGCACCTTCAAGCGACTCCTTACACCAGCCATCAACAAACACTCTACCACAATCTGTACATGTCAGATCAAGCTGCCTGCAAGTGTCTTCAGCTTAACATTTTCACTTGTTTGTTGATAAACTACATTTTCTAATTAAATGTAAATGTTTCCCAAATATATTTTGATTAAAGTAACAGTATTTTATATTTTTTTAACCCTTTTGTATCTGGTCTTAAGATTATGACCAGCAGTGTATATGCTTTACTGTAAAAAAACAGATGACTGCACAAATATATATATATATATATAAAAGGAATTTTATTTATAATTCAACATTATTACTTGTAAGTATGTCATATTTAGTGCATGTATTTATGTAGACATCTCTGTTTTTTATTTACTGTAAAACGGATGTCTCAGACATGTGTATCTACTAAATATAATATTTCTACAGGGTGCCTCACAGGAAAAACAGGAAATTTTATTTTTACTATATGATGAAAAAAAATAATAACTATATTTTTTACTTTAAGAATGAACTAAAAAAATTAACTAACATATAATTTTTTTTCACCAATTGTTGTTCAAGCGTGCAGCAGTTTTCAAATTTTCAATACGAGGTGATTGTTCTCTTTAAGAAAGAATATCTAATTTGGGGAATTAAAAAATAGCAAGAAATTTTGCTAGAGTTTTTTAATTCAATAACTAAAAATCAGTTTACCAATGTTGCAGCTGTACTTAAAAATTTCTATCTTTTGCTTCAAATAACTTCCAACAATTAAATAAACTGTAACAAATTTCCTGTTTTTTAATGGGTCACCCTGTAGTAATAAGAAATATATATTTATTACTTAAATTCTATATTTTAGTGGATACATAAGTTTGAGAATAAGACACGTGAATTACATCTACCAGAATCTAAATAAAGAAATTATACCATCTGGTGGGGCTCAAATCAGTGTTTCCTCTTTTGTAGGGGAAGACAATATCTGATCTGGTGTATTTTAGACCTCTCAGCTCTCAAGAGCTTTCTATCTTAACATGTTTCAATTACTCTTTCTCTCCATCCAAAGAAGAATTGGTCCTAAACTAGCATCTTAAGTTATTTTCCCATCACCGTAATGCAACTTCCTTCTGCTTTTTCTATAAATACTTTCATGGTAATTGTTCTGATGAACTTTCCACTATGGTATTTAGACTTTATGAATTTAAGCAAAGTACAAGATTGGTGGCAAGATCTCATTCTCTTACTGTTGAAATGACTAGATATAACCATAAGTTCTATGTTAATAGTTTCTTCTATCACATTTCTTGATTGTGGAACTCTATTCTGGCTTCTTGCTTCTCAGACAACTTTGGTCATCAAAAATTTTTATTGCAATATCAATCATTATCTTCTGTCATTATGTAATTACTTTCCAAGCACCCTAATATATGTATTACCAAAAAAAAAAAAATGTTATAACTCATGTCTAAAAATGAAGTTTTAATTTCAAGCTAATTGATTAAATTTAATTTTTCCAATAAGCAAAATACTTTGATGCATTTCAAAACAAATTTAAATTGCTTGAAAAGACTTCTTTTTTAAAATTACTAAAATCGCTTATTTTATTTTTAGACATCTGTCAGCCTAATGTAATTCTCTTTATTAAAACAATTTTCAAAAGTAAAATATACTAATCTGAAACTTTATTTGAGGAATATTAGCTGATTTAAAGTTTAATTAATCTGATTTGAAACAAATATTACTTTTGGTTTAAAATATTGCAGAAATACATTTTCTAACAAAGAGGTAGGTGTTTTTATTAGGTAAACTCTATTGATAGCAGGAAATTTAATTTTTTCCTTTAAGATATTAAGTCTAATATCTTATTGGTATCCTTATTGTACTATCACCAGTAAATAATAATACAGTGCTTTTTTTTTATGTGGGATCATAAAGTTGAGATTACATGAAACAGTTGTACTTGATCATTATATTTTATTGAGTAGACAGGTATGAATAAGCTTTTCCTCACTTCACACAGGCATACAAGTATACAAACACATCAGTAGATACCTATGTCTACACCTTAGAGCTCTGTGCCTGCTGGAGTTAAGCTCCAAACAATATCTTTGATTTAAATATGCTCATGTAAAATTAGCTTTAAATTAAGAAATTTTGTCTGAAAACTGATTATTTTTTAGTGGTCTGGTGTGAGCTTGGCATTCGCTGCCAGTAATTCAAAACAGATGTTTGGCAGTTAGAAATTAGAAAATTTTCACACAGGCTGTTGTCATATCTGGAAGAAAAATTAGAATTTGGAAAAAATAAATAAAAAATCATATTAAAATGTCTTTGCACACCCCCACCCCCTTCTGGTAACTATTTTCAAAATTTTCAAATTTGTTTCTACTGGGAAGAGCTGATTAAAAAAAAAAAAGTTTTTGGAATGTTGCTTACAAACCAGCAATTCAATGCCCTGATGAACCAAAGTTACCCTTTACTCCAAAGAGCTCCAGTACTGAAGACCTGAAAAGGGAATTGTCAAAAGATTGATGAAAAACACATCAATCAAGAATGGCTTGGCAAAGCTGAGTTGCTATTGTGACTGAATGCGTGTAAGTGTTATGGAATGTGGCTGTTTACAATGAAATACCAAAAAGCCAAGAAAAAAAAAAACTTTATTATACAATGTATGAATAAAAGCAGACATTATTTTTATTTGTCCTTCATATAAATTTATATGTTGGTTGACACCATAAATTTTTATTTACAGCATTTATTTACATAGTTGTCCTCATCTTTGTTGTTTTTATCACAATGTTTTCACTGCTTTGCACTCTGGCCTTCCTCAGGTGTATATTGATCTGGTTAATCTAAAGGAATTCTGAAATGAACCCTTTATTTAATCTATGGGGGTTGACTGTTCTCATTCTACTGCTCATGTCTAATTTTTATTTTATTTATCAGTTATTACACTACACACTTCTTCTAGACTGGTTGCTACCCAAGGCTATTTAATACATAGCTGGTGGGAAAATAGATGTATTCATGCCTTTCTCAGGGAATTTGTGAGAAAGTGAATGCAATTGACTAGGTTGATAATTGAATTTGGACCAGTAATTCCATTTTCTGCACTAATAACTTTTACACTACCTGCCCATCCATCTGATATCATAATACATAAGATGTAATAACTGGTATCCTTAAACTCTCAATAGATATACTTATAGCTGTGCACATTGTGAGATTTTCTGTAGTGGATGAATTAGAGCTCTTCAAATTGACAGCTTTTTTTAACTCCTTCCTCTCAGGCAATAATTCCTAAAGAAATGAATTGAGCTGTTTATAAGAATTTCTTTTTAGGAAATGAATTGAGGTCTTACTTCCGAGACGGAATAAATGCATAAAGGCCAAAGGAAAATGTTTTGATTGCATGATTTTTCTAGGAACTTTTCCAATCTTCACTGACATGCCTACAAATCTGTATCAACATATATGCATATATACTCATAAGTATAAAAAGTTCTTGGTCCAACCAAGAATTCTAGTGTTTACAAAATTGGAATACTGCTTTTGGCAAGCGGGATGGGCTGAGAACATTTCACTATCTCTTTGTCTATGCACACACACATATATATATATATATATATATATATATGTTATGGTCCAAGTTGCTTGTACCACGGTGATAGTCCACGGTTAGAACCAATGAAAGAATAACACAAACACAGGTATGGAATACAAAGATATATTACAACAGAAATATAATACAAAGAAGTAGAAGTATTAGTAATGACTATCAGATTTGGTTAGAGTGAACTATGTTGTCTCGACAAGTATCACTATTCCAATGTCCTTACAATATGCTCTCAATTATCTCTCCTCGTCTTACAACATCCTCATACCTCTTGAGAGGCACAGTATTATAATGTCAGGAATAGTCCATTATTATTATGGGTATCTTCCCATAACAATATATATATATATACATACAAGGTGTAAGTGAACACTTGAGATAATATTAAAAAAATTTCTCTTTTTCCCAGGTAATGAACATATAGTTTAATTAAGATTTGTTGATTAAGAAAAACCTTTATTAAATGAATTACAACCATTTTCAAAAATTTTTATCAAGCTGGAATAAAAATATTAATTAAAAATTAACATGTGACAAAATTTGAATATTGCTGGTGTTCATGGGATAATGTTTATGAGAAAGCTCAACTATATCAACTCAACTATGACAAAGCTCATATTAATAAACTAGAAACATCCTGGCAAAAGAATTTATGATTAGATGAGACCAAACTAGAGCTTTTTTAGAGGAATGATAGGAGCTTGCCAAGTATACCTCCTATTACAGTTTTGGAAGAGAAAAATTTGGTGACATGGACTGTTTCACTGAGATATATATATATATATATGAACAAAGTATATAAGATGGAATATTTGAAAAATTGGTTTAGTCATTGAAATACTAATTTTGGAAAGTAGAACTGTCAGAATTTTGATACACCTCATTATATTTATTATGTGCATATAGACACACACACACACACACATATATATATATATATATATATATATATATACACACACACACATATACTGACATATATATATATATAAAGTTTCATTAAAGATGACTGACAAGGCACTGTGATTAAGCTTTTTCTTATGTTCATAGAAGTGTTTTCTTTTCTGGACACAAAGTGTGTAAAAACTGTCCAAAAGTTCTGCATATCTGAGCACTTTGTTTTAGCCATTATCAATTTATTTTTTATTTTTATCTGAATGTGTGGGGTTTTTTTTATGTATATGCCTGAAGTTATAGGAATGTTTTATTTTACAAACATGATCCGCACATTGTGGCAGTGTTCATAGTTAATGCTATTGAGTAAGATAAGAAATAAAAATAAATAAAAACAAGCAAAATAATTTAAGCCAAATAAACAAACAGATAAACGACTTCCGGTAAATTAACCGCCAAAATAGGCTACGCACAACGCGCCACTGACCCGTATATATAAATAGCCGAGAAAAAAACAACACTCATGGCCTGACGATTGTGTCTAGCATGAAACAGTCTGTCACCTCTAAGTGTTGACTTCAACTTTTATATTTACACATGCTCTATCTCTGATATTGAGCACTTTATCCCATAAATATAGCACACCTTAAGAGTATATTTCTTCAGACATACATTATATATATATATATATATATATATATATTACATGAATCATTCATACAAAAAACAGATATAGAAGTTAATGATATAAATGGTGAGAATACATCTTTGCAATCATATTTAATAAAGTACATTAACTCCGAACCTGTAGATGAATGTTATGATCCTTGTTTATAAATTCCAGTTGCATAAGGTCTTTTTTTTAATTTTTTTTTACAAGCTTTCATCTGTTCATACAGATATCATCAGGTATCAATTTTTAATTGATTTTTACCCCAAGCAAGGCAATAAATCCACTAAGACACAAGTGATTGCTGGATGTGGAAGAATTAGAAAACAGAAACATTACTAAAGATCAGGATAACAGAAGATAACAAGTAATGTTACATTTAAATTTTTGAAGAACAAAGTTAATTAGAAAGTATGAAGCTAGAAGAGTAAGAAATGCAAGAAAAGAAATTGTTAGCATAGCACGTACAGTTACATCTAACAATTTCAACTGTGAACTGATGAAACCTTGTTGCCAATCTACAGGATGCCCCACAAAAAACCACCAAAAAACAGGGAATTAGGTACAGGTTATTTAATTGTTGGGATTTATGTTACAGTTATTTGAAACAAAAGCAAAGGATTGAAATTTAGTAGCTTAAATTTGTGTTTTTGTTCTGTTTTAAGCTACTAGATTTCTATCATTTGCTTTTGTTTCAAATAACTGTAACAAAAATTCCAACAATTAAATAAACTCTACCAAATTTCTTGTTTTTTTTTTGTGGGTCACCCTGTAGTACTGCACTTAAATTCATAAAGTTTAGGTCATCTGAACAATTATCTTGAAAGCCTTTACAGAAATGTCATATGGAAGCAACTTTATGGTAGAAAAGAACATCAGCCTACAACAATCTATCCAAAAACTGTAAATTCTGCCAGGAGGAAAGTATAGTCATAATTACCTTTCCAGGCCAAAACAAACTACTAAATGGACTCATCTCAAAATGCAGGCATGGAAACAAATTTTTACTATGTGATATGTCCCGGAGAGGGATATATTTGATCGAAGTAGCTAAGCGGTTTTGGCTACTGTAACCAAGTAGTATATGGTAGCAATAATCGACTGGTACTCATCATAGTCGCAGGTAATATGCTTAGGCAATTGGTGTAGACCAATAGGATAGCCAATGGTGTAGTCCAATGGGTGTCGTCATAAACTTAAACTCTGTCGTACCTACACGTCCATCTGTATTTATGACGGACAACAGCCAATCATATTCCATTGAGGGGGAACACAGGTGTATGCATATTCAATTATATCACTACACTACTTAAAAATTGAAAACTGAAAATGAACAAGAATAAATAAAAATAAAATAAATAAACAAAAACAAGTAAAATAAATTAATCCAAACAAAAAAATAAACAAAAAGTAAATAATACACAAATTAACAAACCACGACCACCAAAATAACCATTAGAATAATACAACAGACATCCCACAATGCAATATACTACCCACAATGCATCACTGACCTATATATATATATATATATATATAAAGTCAAAAAAAATACAGCACATGTGACCTGACGATTACATTTAGAATGGAACAGGCTGTTGCCTCTGGGTGTTGACTTCAGTGTTCAATTTTATATATATATATATATATATATATATATAGGTATGGCTATGAAACCATCTTAACTTAAACAATGACAGCATATTATGAAATGGATTAAGCCCGGCAATTATTTTAATATATTTTTTTTAGTATCAATTCAGGCAGTATTAAGCATTTACTTAAATAAATTATATCTATAAAAATAGCATAAAAACAGAAAATATATTAAAATAATTCTTGGAATGTTGTCATTGTTTGCATTATGATATATTTTGTGAGTAGATATAAAAAATTGTTGGAGGTGTATGTTTATAAATAGTAATTCGGACTTTGCTAACCAGACACTTTTTTGTGGCTGAATGGTTAACAGCATCAGATCAAATGATGGTTTCTATTAGGAGTTACAGGTTTGGTTCCTGTTGGAGAAGCACATATTTTCTATAAAATTTCTCAAACATTCAGGCCAGTAAATGTAATTAATACCATTTAATTAAAAAAAACTTAAAAAAAACAAGACATTTACTTAAAGAAATTATATCTATAAAAATAATGTATAAACAATATATATATATATATATATATATATATATATATATATATATATATAGGCAGAATATCTTCATTCAAGCATGTTTCATTATATGTTTTTATTTTCACAATAATCTGTTCTAGTCCTCTAATTATCTTATTGATGTTAAGTTGAAATTCATCAAGGCCCCGTAGTTCTTGTTAATCCAAGTACTTTCAATCAATCTCCTCCGAGATCATTCTCAGGGTTAAATTTCAAAGACAGACTCAATGTAATTGTAATTATTGTGATGGTGTTTTTCATAAACACACTCTGATTAATTTTTAAATAATTATAACATTCTGGTTTACAATGTTTTGTAAACAAATTTTCCAATGGAAGATGGTTAACCAGAGATGGTAAACTGCAAAATGGTGTTAAAAGTTAGTCAACTCAAATGCATATTAAAACATTGCTACTACACTCCTAATAAATTTTGTTCAGTGTTGGTTGGTTGTTTGCTTTTGATATAGAGGGCCTTGAGAATTTAAAATTTTTGTTTATTATTTTCATGGTGTAGCATGTTGGTGTTATCAATAAATATTTTCTTGTATTCTGAAAGTGGACAGGAGTGTGTCTTTAAATGTTGTCCAATAGAGCTTTTATCCAATGGAGAGTAAGACGTCTTGATAATGTTGTGGTCATCGAGCCAACAGATGTACTTACTTTTTGTCAGAGATACAATCTCCTAAAGGACATTTAAACTAGTATAAAATGTTGGTTTTTTGCAAAACACTAGTTGTCGGAGAAGAGTTATTGCATATGATTAAGTTGGTTGTGTTAAATTTAATATAGTATATAATTAGCTTTATTTTTTTACTGAGATTAGTGGGGAATATATTAGTACTTATGATATTTTTAGGATTTTTCATCTGTTTTGTAATTAGAATGCATTTGATTACAGTATAGTAAGTTGATATATTTAGGGTTGTTTGAGAAAGTATTATATTCTTTTTGATTTATGTTACTAGTTCTAATGTTTTGTCTAATTTTTTCATCAATGATGTAATTAGGAAAGTTATTATTAATGAAATTTTGCTTAATGTCTTTTAATTCAGTATAGAAATTTTTTTTTGTGGAAGAGTATCTTTTGTGCAATTAAATTTTTTATAATAGCTGTTTTGTTACAGTCAGGAAATACACTTTTATAGTTTAGAGTGCATATGTTTATGCTAGTTAGTTCTTTATATGAGGAGGTATATAAACTTAGCAATAACAAGAAAATTCCTTTTCTTGATGTATTGATAGACACTAATAATAATACATTTACTACCTCCCCATATAAAAAACAAATATATAACAAATTAGACAAGCCATTAAAAATAGTAACATAAATCAAAAAGAACATATTTCCTGAAACAACCTTAAACATATCAACTTACTGTACTGTAATCAAATGCATTCTAACTATAAAGAAGATTAAAAAATCTCGTAAGTCGTAATATATTCTCCACTTATCTCAGTAAAAAAAATAAAACTAATTATATACTATACTAAATTTTATAACAAACAACTTAATCATACGTAATAACTGTTTTCTGTCAGCTAGTGTTTTGCAAAATACCAGTGTTATATACAGATTAAATGTCCTTTGGAGGATTGTATCTCTGACAAAAACATATGTACATATATTGGTTTGATGACAACAACATTATCAGGACATATTACTCTCCATTTGTCAGATACAAGTTCTATCGCACAACATTTAAAGACACATTTCTGTCAAACTTCACAATACAGGAAAACACCAATATACTACATCATGAAAATAATAAAAAATTCTTGAGGCCCTCTCAGTAAAAATCAACCAATCAACACTGAACAAAATTTATTATGAGTGTAGTGGCATGTTTTAAAATGCATTTGAGTTGACTAACATCTAACACCATTTTGAAATTTACCATCTCTGATTACCCATCTTCCATTGGGCAAATTTGTTTACAAAACATTGTAAACCATAATGATTAATTTTAAAATAATTATAACAGAGTGCATTTGCAAAAAACACCATCACAATGATTACAATTAAGTTTTTCTTTGCAATTCACCCCTAACAATGACCTTGGAGGAGGTCAAAAGTACTTGAGTTAACAAGAACTATGGGGCCTTCTTGCTGAATTTCAACTGAATATCAAGAAGAGAATTAGTGAACTAGAATGGATTATTGTAAAAATAAAAACATATAATATGTCCATATTATTTAATGAAACATGCTTGAAGAAATATTTTTTTTTTTCACACACACACGTTTCATTAAAGACAACAGACAAGGTACTGCAATTAAGCTTTTTATTTAATTTTTCTTATATTTGAACAAGTGTTTTCTTTTCTGGACACAGTGTGTGTAGAAACT
>CAHIKZ030004679.1:3780000-3786742 GCA_903632075.3 Acanthosepion pharaonis
CAAGTGGGAAAAATTTAAATCTGCATGGCACTTTACTCCAATTGGCTTGATTCTGATTCTGCAGAACTAGGTTGGGTGTGAACAAGTATTTGTTGTTAACATTCTTTTTTCATTCGTTTTTTCCAGTTACGAGTCCTTTTTTAAAGCTGATCATTTTGTGTTCATTTTGTTTAGTTCTTTTTTCGTAACAGATTTAATGTTTAGTATAGAGCTTAGAAAAATTTGCATTGTGAGATAGGCATGTAGCAACATCAGCACGGCAAAGCACACTCCTTTAAAGGCAAGGAAGAGCAAATATATTTTAAGTCAAGTGATAGTGATTGCTGTATGAGTCGTACGATTTTTGAATCAAGCACGGGCAACGTTGGGCCCTGCTGCTAGTTCCTCAATCAGAGCCACTATCCATTATACCACTATAAAAAGCCATAGAAAATAGTTTCTTGTTATAGAATAATTCATACAAAACATTTTCAGACCAAATTATAATTATTATTATCATTAATGGATGCATCAGATTTTTTATTTTACAATTTTGGAATTATTTTATTATACCAAATTTTAATTAAAGTTATAATGATAAGAAAGTTTTGTTAAAATGTTTGAAATTAAGACTGGAGAAATTGCCAAACATTTCCATATATCTGCTGACACACAAAGCTATTTTGACTCTGCCATTCTTCAGATTGTTCAGTAGAAAAACAGATATAAATAAAATTACTGAATAAACAAATGAACATAAAAAGCTGTTCTTCTTC
Source organism: Acanthosepion pharaonis (assembly GCA_903632075.3). NCBI lineage: Eukaryota > Metazoa > Mollusca > Cephalopoda > Sepiida > Sepiidae > Acanthosepion > Acanthosepion pharaonis. The sequence goes on from CAHIKZ030004679.1 coordinate 3,780,756, forward strand.
ATGATATGGTTGATTATGACTCTCTACATTTTAGTCTTTTATAAATCTGAGCAAGGTTTGTCTTTTTTGCTATCCTTCCTAGTCCCTATTCTGTCAATCATTTGCAAAACATTGTTAGGAAGGTTATTCATTTCTTTCTTTCCTCTGTCCAGATTAGCAAAAAAAAAAAAAGAAAGAAAAATAACAACAATAAACAAACGCACAAACAGTTTCAACAAATTAGGAAAAAAAAATAGGAGCAAATTTAATAAATTATGAAAAAATTATGAACAATTTCATAAATTAAAACACAAAAAAAATGAATATTATCTTTTCTATCAGTATATTACAACATTCCATAATATATAACTTGGAATATTTTCAACTCTTCCTCAAGTTTCATTATATTTTCTTATTTTTATTTATTTTTTTAAATTGACTGACATTTTAATCTAATAAGCAATTTTAAATCTTTAAATATGTTAAAAACACTGGTTTTACATGAATATTTAACATGCTTCTGGTGAAGTTGTTTTTTCTGTAAAGCAGGTCCACCATGTATTTTTTTAGGTGAGGTAGATAGATCCTGTATATATATATATATATATATATATATATATATATATATATATATATATATATATTACATTATATACATCCTATATATATATATATATACACACACACACATATATATATATGTGCCTGTGTGTGTGCATCACATTTGCTGCATCCTATATATATATATATATATATATATATATATTGCGTCTAGCAAAAAACAGCCTGTAATTTCTGAGTGTTGACTTAAGTGTTCACTTTTATATTTATATTTACATACACTCTATCTCTGATATTAGCACTTTATCCCATAAAATATTAACACTTTAAAACTATATTTCTGCATATATAATCCCAAATATAGGACAAAACGGCTGTCCAGTGCTTTCCGCATTATGTTGAGGTTTCTATCAGACTCGATAAATTACTTAAATATAATTATCAAATCCTCCTAATAATTTCTATCTGTGTATATTTCTTGAACTGGCTTCTAATGCTCTAGAGGAGGCGGCTTGGTGAGAGAGTAGTCATGGCTCAGGGGCACAGTCCTATGGTTACAGAGAACTCAGTAGAGTTCCACCACGAATATGTGGAGGAGCAACGATATATTGAGTCTGATTTGCAATCTCTTCATCACCAAGGCCCATTGGAATAGTTGGTATGATGTTTGCTTGACAACCTAACTGTCAGGGTTTCAATTCTCGGTAGTGGATGTGCACTGCTGATGAGTCCCAAATATAGGACGAAACGGCCATCCAGTGCTTTCTGCATTCTGTTGAGGTTTCTATCAGACTCGTGTTACGTGTTGATAACTGTAACAAAGGAAAAAAAATGATTTACCACAACACAGGCTAAATCACAAACAAATATTTAATTTAATAAAACAGAACATAAAAAATATATACAAAATAAACAATTGTGGCCTAAAACAGAAAACACAGAGTTACTGGCAAGTGTTTCAAGGGAGAAGGAAAGGAGTCAAATATCTTTATCACTTTAGGGCTAGTGTCTAATCTAAGTGCTATATTTGGAAATCTACAAAGGTGTGTAAATAAATATTAATTTTAGTTTGGTCAATGAAAATTAGTCAAAATTTATTTACCAAATTTGTTCCATGAAATTCTCTTTTTGGGTTTTGGTTGGTCGGCAACTTTTTATAGGAGATTCTTTACGGCTGGATATAATAATCCTTGAATCAAAGCCGGAGTTGATACAGGCAACAATTTCCTTTCACCAACTGACAACCCTTTTCCAAAATCCCATTTTTATAGGGGCTAACACCTAATTTGCATATTTCTAGATGTTTCTCGAATATACTAGAATGATCTAGAATCTTCCAAACATTCTATTTTCTAATTTTCTATTTTACAACTACTTCATGAATGAAAACTTTTTGTAATAACAAGTAGAACTCAGTGGAATCCCTTATTATAGAAATGCATCCTCGTAACACTCAATGAATTAATTAAATATATATATATATAATATGTGTGTGTGTGTGTATTACATTTACCCCATCCTATATATAGATATATATATGTGTGTGTGTGTGTGTGTGTGTGTATTACATTTGTCCCATCCTCTCTCTTTCTATATATATATATAGGATGTGGCCAAAGTAACATTTATTTTTTAGCTGAGGTAGATAGGATGATATTACAATTACCAGATCTGAAACCACTAAACTTTTTCATAGCTCTACTGAAAGATCTTGTTTAAATGCTCAAAATGAAAATCATTGCTGAATTAAAACAAAAAATTTCTGGTAAATGTTCTGAAATTAATGTAGAAATCTGTGAAATGTTTTTTTTGAAAATTTGCTGATAGAGTTCAGTGTCATATTGAACATAAAATAGTTTGTTAATCATAAAAAATCTTGTTGTTTTGATGAGATGCTACTCACTAATCTTCTTAAACTACTGTAATTTATTTTTAATGAATAAAATAAAGGCTGTTACTTTTGTTGCACCCTACATACATACATACATACACACACACACATATATATATATATATATATATATATATATGTGTGTGTGTGTGATAAAATATAATTTTGAAGGTATGCTATAATTATAGGACAAAAGTGCTCAATATGAAAGACAGCATATGAAAACATATGTGGACATAGGAATCAACACTGAATGGGTTCATGCTTAAATGTGACAATTGCATTGAAGCATGAAACAGACTGTCGCCATTCAGTGTTGATATCTATATATATATATATATACACACACACACATATATATATATACACACACACACACATACGAGGAAAGTGCTCAATAACAGAGACAGTGACAACAGTCTGTTTCATGATCAAATGCAATTGCTAAGCCTGAAAATTGTTTTAATGTGTGAACATGAAACAGTATCTTTAAAACATGTTAGCATGCAAATGTTTTAGCATGGATCAGACTGTCCACATTCAATGTCAATATCTACATTCACTCTCATTCTTTCTCTCTATATATATATTTATGAAATGGATTAAAATGGATATATTTTTAACTTATTTGTTTGAACATTATTTTTAAATGGATACTCATATTTGAGTAGACGCTCTGTTTTTATATATTCATTAAACAGTATATTTCTTTCTTTACATCTACCAGCCTGAGAGTGTGTTTTCCTAGCTGCTATATGTTCATAATTACCAGTAGACACATTCAACTCTTTTTGAATCCTCTGCACTGTCCTCCCAGTGACACATAAACACTCTGAAATGTTCATATTGGAGCTTCTGGCATGAATGCCAAGCAGAACAGCATGCCATTTTCAAATTTCTGGCAGAGTGAATTGCGTCATGTTGCTTTTTTGCTTACAGAGCCCAAGTGACCCTACTATACAGTACAGTCAACAAAATCTCAAACAATGTGTATGTGTGAAATTCAAAATATAAAATGGCAAAAATTTACCCATTGCACCCTGTGTGTGTGTGTGTATATATATTTCTGACTACATCAAAAATGATATATATATGCCTAACCATACACACAATCATTCATACATTATTACACCTTTCTTAACAAGTATTTTGTTGCTGTTGTGTGGGAGATTTAAAAAAAAAACAAGTGATGAAAACAAAAGGATTGGGAAATAAGACCAACTGAATGTTTTCATTTACACATGTTGAACTCTACAAAATTTTAAACTGTAACATTCCTACATCTTCAGCATTTTGTCCTCATGCAGAAGTACAAATGATGTTTATGTTTATATTTCAACCATTCCCTTTTTACATACATATAATTCCATCAATAGGAACATTATCTGATAAAGTTAATTTAAAAGACAAAACATGGAACATAGATTTTTTTTATTTTTTGTAATTCTATTAATCATATGGTTTTATAAAACACACACACACACACACACATACACATATATATATATATAGAAAAATTTGGAAAAACAAACAAAAATCCGAAAATGCAATTATGTTATTTAAATGAATGAAATGTCGACGTCTGATGTTTTGGTTTAATAAACCTTCTTCAGGACAATATTCATTAAAAATACAATTCAGTTCAATTTGACAAAGACGATGGACAAATTGAACTGAATTGTATTTCCTGAAAAGGGTTTATTAATCCAAAACGAGACTACAAAACATTTCATTCATTTTAAATCTATATCATTACATTTGATTTTTTTCCAAATCTTCATTCTGTTGGATCTATACCATTTATATTTGCTTATATATATATATATATATATATATATATATATATATATATAAATATCCATTAAAAATTTTAACAAAAGTCAACCATGTATGATAAGATAGGAAACATTTTATCCTTAACATGTTTGACTTTTTAAAAAATCCTTTTCGGAGAATTATATATATATATATATATATTTCTTATTTGTTTAAACATTAGTTTTAAATGGATACTCATATTTGAGTAGATGGTCTGTTTTTATTTATTTACATCTACCAGCCTGAATATTTGAGAAGTCTTGTTAGAAATACAAGCCTTCATCGATTATACATACACACACATATATATATATATATATATATATATATATATATATATATATATATATATATATATATATATAAAAAATTAATCTAAAGGATGAATATTTTTGTGCACAAATGTGTTTACATTTTATATATATATATATATATATATGAGAAAGAGATTGACTAAATGGAAATAATTCTTTAGGTTGAAAGTATTTCAAGGAATTATTAATAAATATATTAACAACTATAAATACATGTCAAAAACATTACATCACCAACCTTTATTGAATCCAGTCTTACAGGATTTAACATGTTTATCCTATATAGAAATCTGGAGAGCACATATTTTTATAAGAAGGTTTCTCAAATATTCAGGCTGATAGATAATAATAATGTTTAAGCAATAAATTAATATATATATATATATATTCAAGCTTGTATGAAGATATAAAAACCTATTAATCTCTACATATTCCTATATTCAACAGAAGGGATTTCTTGAACTGTTTATATAAAATAGTTCAATCGACTTTTTTAATATTTTAATATTTGGAAATCATCTTCGAATACATTTTCACAACTTATCTCAGGCGTGATCAACAACGTGATCATATTTAAATGGAACACTGATCTTGTATAAAAATTTCAGTTATCTGTTTGGATTAGTTGTGCTCTTATGTCCATCGTATTTTTGTGTTAAATTTTTATATGTTCTAATTTTAATTATGTTTAAATGAAAATGTCCATGAAGATGGTGCAAATAGACCCGAATCCATCTCGACCCCAATCTTTATATTAACATTAATACAGCATAATTACATATTAAATTTTTGTTTGTTTTTCTATATTTTTCTTCATATATATATATATATATATATATATAATACATCAATTATAATATATTTGAGAAACAAAAATATAACAATATTTTTAATTTTCAACTAATTTAGAAACCCAAATAAAGTTTAACATCAAAAGCCACAATCTTAACAACACAAGATATGCAGATGACACAATATTGATAGCAGATACAGAAGAGAAATTACAAAATCTCCTACAGAAGGTAGCAATGGAGAGTGAGAAGAAAGGACTAAGCATAAACTACAAAAAGACAGAATGCACGGTCATCAGTAAGAGGAAGAGCCCGAAATGCGATTTGCATGTAAGGAACACTAGAATCAACCAGACACAGAAGTTTAAATACCTGGGAAGCATCTGGACAGAAGATGGTAAGTGCAACATTGATCTACTAGGATGGCCAAGGACACATTCCAAAAGCTGAGTAGAGTATTGCGAGACAGGAGGATTTCTTTGGTAACAAACAAAAGAATACTAAGCTGTTACATGACATCTGTTCTTCTTTACGGTAGCAAATGTTAGATGATTTCCTCAAAGATGAAGAACAGAATTGAGGCAACAGAGATGTGGTTCTACAGAAGGATGCTAAGGATATCATGGACCAAGC
>CAHIKZ030004680.1:0-37239 GCA_903632075.3 Acanthosepion pharaonis
AAAAAGTTATTTGGGGTTTTGGGCCCCTTTTTTAATTTTTTTTAAAACCTTTTGAATAACTTCTAATTTTCCCAGTTTCCCCTTTATTCTTTCCATTTTTTATTAAGAACTTTATTTAATAATTTTTCTTCGGTTTTATGAAAGGCAAATTTCCCTTTTTTTTTTTGGGTTAAATCGTACCCCGGCCCCCCCAAGGGTATATGGGCGAAATAATTCCTCCCTTTTTTGCCAAGGCGTGTTGATTTTTCCCCCCCCCCTACACTCTGTTCCCCAAACCTGGGCTTTCCCCCCTTGGGCGTACCCCCTTTTTTTTTCCCCGTTAGTGTTCTGGGGGTTACTATATTCGACCGGCCCCTGCCCTGCCCTTCCCTCCCGAACCCCAGTTTTCCCCCCCCAACTTAAAGTTCCCCCGGGGGCATCCAACAACAACCCCTACTCCGGGCCCAAAACCCCCCGAAACCCCTTCCAACACCAAAAAACCCCCCAAACCACAAGTCACTTTTCTTTTTCAATTTTCATGCATACACTTAATTTCTACAATATGAGGTTACTGCTATTATTGTCTTCCATTGAGGCAAGAAATGAATAACCCCTCTGAAAGACAGTAACCATTAACTTTTTAGGGTGGATTGGAGGTTTTGGGTATTGTTTTGGTGACTCACTTGCATCTAACCACTGGCTTACTCTCTTACTGTTCTCAAAGAGCATCCATTTTTCATTGCATGTAATGATTTGATGGGAAATTTTTTTTTCCATTTGGGAAAGCAACAGAGCACACCTTAAAGCAACATTTTTTTTAGTCTCATTCAGTTCATACAGAACAAACCTATCCAGTTTCTTTACTTTTCCAACTGCTTTCAAGTGCCAAGAAACAGTTGTGTGACATGTTTTGAGTTCTGATGCAAGTTTTCAGACTGTAGTTCTCAGATTTTAATCAACCAAAGCATTCAATTGATCATGTCTGATAACCAATCATGGTCTTCCTCTTCATTTATTTTCAAGACTATAATCTCCCAAACAAAACTTCTGAAACCATCACTGTAGAGTTATGATTTCAACAATACCATTACCAAAGGCCACATTGATATTCTGAAATCTTTCAGAGGTAGAATGACCCAGTTTGTACTCAACAGTAAGATTACTCCATATTGTTTCATTGTAATCATTTTCATTAGGCTTATGAGTAACAATATATTTAAATAAAAATTATCTGGAAAGAAAAAGAGTCAGGAATAAGTCAAGATTTTTTTTATATACTAAGGAGATTACTTTGTTAGATAACTGAATCAAAAACCAACCAAAAAATGGGTCATTTCATGTGTGACAACCTAATACACTATGAAAGAAAGTCCATGTTATAAAAATATATTTTTTGAATTAATGTTTTATTTTAGTAGTTAAATTTGATCAAAGTAGATAAAGAATTACATATAAAACAATATAATCATGATTGATAATTTTAAATACATAAATAATGTATAAATTGGAGCACAAAAAATTAGAGTAAAAACTAATAATCTGCCTGAAATGAAGATTATGAAGAGAAAGATGGAAGATAACGGCTCTTGACTAGAAGAGATCAAGAGGAAAGTTTTCAGGAAAGCACCTATGTAAAAGTTTCTTCCATAAAGTGACAGTTCTTGGATAAAAGCTGAGTGAAAGTTCTTTTTTATATTTGGAACATGGTGGAAATAAGGGTGATTCAACTCCATGGAAGTAGAATGGCATATCCTAATAGTAAAGGTCTGAACTAAAGAATAGTAAAACTAACGAATACATCTCTTTTGAATATTTGAGATCGAAATAGCAATAGAGTAGTAACAGGCTTGCAATGTTGCACCAGTGGAAAACAGTTTGTAGAGTAAAAAAAAAATAAGTGATCCTGCACAAGAGAATGTAAATGGTTGACACAAAGCTGGAAAGTAAGAAGAGAGTTGTTCCAGCCAAAATATGACAGCAAAACTTCATTTGTGATTGCATATGACTCTTGTAAAAATACAAGGCAGGAGCAGATAGAATCTTCCTAGAGTGATATAGTGAGATGATCAATTTCTCCAGCTTATTTAACAAAGAATTTTATATATGTATATATGAGTGAACATGTGACCCAATAGATGTACAAAGAATGGACTATCATTGAGAGATGAAACCACTCATTGTGGGTGGAGAAAACTTGTGGCGTGAATAGTGGTGATGAAATGATACTAGATTGGTTTCTGATTTATTGAAATTAACAAGCCCTGTTGGGCTATTTGATCTAGGTCAGAAGAGAGATCAGCTGCAAGACTCCAATGACTCTAGCTTCTGGAAGTGTGTCCATAAACATTGGTATCATTTGCATAGATGATTATTAATGATTTGAGACTTACTAGTCACCATTATTTTTTTTCCTTTTATTAAACTAATGATGGGATTCATATTTAGACTATGAATATGCTGAATATTTCGCATAATATAACTTACAGGTTTATAAATTTTATCAGATTTTCCAAGCTTCACATTATTGAAACATTTTGTTGGAATTAAAAATTATAATTACAAAATGGGTGAAAAGTTTGAAAAGACAAACATTTTAAACAATAAATTGAAAACTATCATATGATAACAAATTCAGAAAAAGAGCCTTAATCTGAAAAGTATGTTCCATGTTTTAAAACTAGATTTAGAAGTCACTTATTCATTGTTTTTGAGAGTTGTATTTATTTACATGAAAAAGATGATGCAACATCCAGAAAAGTATTCAAATTTAATCTGCTGGAAAATTGCCATCTAACAATATAAGATTTCCACTTCAAAGTGATCCATATTTTCAATCACATTAAAGCTAGACAATTCAAACAAGTGTCTTTGAAACCATGTTATTCAGATCTACATTAGTTTATTTTAATAAATGTGACCCTTTTTATTTTATTTCTGAAAGTATTTGGTTCCTTGAACCATGGCTTCATATATACAAGAAAATATCTGAGTTGTCAACTTAATACCATCTGGAATTCACCATGGGTCCATACCAAAACATCACACCACCTCCACCAGTAGGCATTCAAGCCATTGCCCCATCTACCTGGAGGTTAGTCATATAGCATCCTTTGGTGAAAAGAATAGTTGAGAAAAAAATAAAATATAAGTCTTCTGGTATTCTATTGTCCATTTTATTTAATTTTCTTGATGGATGCTTTTAAAGAAGGCCTAGTGATTAGTCTCACCATTATTTTATTTTATTTTTTTTGCTTTTTGACATGTGCTCACTACTACAATATAGATATTTTCTAAATTTCACTCAATATGGGACACAGATTGGCTCTTATCAGACCTACATTGGTGCTGTCAAGGAAGTTCAACAAAGTATCTGCTAAACATTTTTTGTAATTACTGTTGCACCTTTTGCAAGCTCTGAAGTTATTAAGTGTTTCTTGTTATCAATAAAATATGCTTTACAACCAAAATGGGCTATAGCCAAGGCGATCCTTAACCCAGGCCTAGTACATATGCGATTGGGGGCAGACATTTGGAGACCTAAATTACTACCAATAACAATTACTGAGAATATTTTTAGCAAGGAGCTTGTCCATAATGTCTGGTAATTAGAAACTATACATAATATTAGGAAGCAGCCTATAATTGATTTATTTTCATGAATGCAAATGTTAAAAAAAAAAAAAAAAAAAACAAAAATAACCTCCTCTACCATAAAATAACTAAATGCTAAAAATCATTTTATTCACCATAAATTAGACATTTTAGATGATATTGCAAACATAATCAGTTAATTTGTTTATACCAATTGGGATTTTTGTTACATAGTTTTAATAATTAAAATCATTTTACATTAACAAGAATACAAAATTAACAGGATTATTTGGGGAGTTAACCAATTAAATATGTCTAAAAAAAGGTGTAAAATGAAAATAAATATCCAGTAAATATTACTCTGAATGGATAAGTATGTCTTTTTAATGCAGCTTCATGAAATATATGAATTTTTAATAGTAATTATGTAGTCTTAAAGACAATTGTACAAACATTTTTTAAGATAATTTCAAAACTTCTTGTTTTTGAGTTGTCTTAGGTGAATGAAACAAACTATTTTTGAAAAATATATTTGCCAATATAATCCCATATTCTCGTTTCATATTGAAAGGATACATATCAGAATCTAACAGATTGTTGTCAAAAAATTTCTGCAAGTCTTCAATCTAAAATACCAAATTATAAAACAGAAAAACACACACTGGACTGTAGTATCATGTGGAATTTTTAAGTTACCACAATCTATTTCTTTCAAAAAATGTCCATATTCTTGAAAATAAAAACTAGTATTATTAAATATTTCCTCTTCTAGGGAAAATTTTGTTTTGCAAAAGTAACATTTTAATATCTTTTGGGATCCTAGGTTTGGTAAGATATCACATATTAGGCATCCGATCCCATTCAGCAAAATGTCCACATTTTGAGTAATTATGGCCTGGATCAAAGTCTTATTCTTTTGACATCAATATTTAATTTAAGAAGTAGTCTAGTTTTTACAATATGAAATTTTTCAATAACATTTTGAACTGTTATAAAATATGCACCTCCAGAACTTTGTCTTCATTTTCTAAGTAATCTGTGGTAAATTCACCAAGCATAAAATTAAAACCACTGCTTAGCAAATATGTATAAATATCCATTAAGCCATTGCATCTAAGTTGAATGGCTAAACTAGTATCTCTTGTTAATGATTTCATTCTTTTTCCTTGCTGTCCTTCCATTCTTTTTTTTATTTTTCCAGAATTAGAAAGAAATAACAGATGTTCATCATCTAAATCTGACATCACTTTTTTTGGATCATTTTCTTAGTGTCATCATATATTTATTTGACACTGACAATTTTCCAAATTCTAAAACTTTTTTTTTTAATGAAATTAACTGTTTTAATGGCAATTACAGTTTGATCACAAAAAACTTAAACAATGGGAAACATTTTTGATCTACAGGTTTTGAGGAAGCTGCTACATCAGTTAGTTTTGGCAGCATAACAAAATGAGTTTTTTCATACTCAAAAAGACCTTTTACAATTTCCCATTTAGCTGTCATCTTTTTGCTTCTAGAATAAAACAGTAATTCAGAAGTAGGGTCAGTAATCTAGTTATTCAGAACATTTTTTAATATTTGGAAAGAGAAAAAAATTGTTGTATATGTACCAGTTTGGTAACATTCAAATCTCAAGTTTTCAACATTTTAATTAAAAACATTGGAATACCTTCAGTGAAGAAAAAATCAGACTGGATGAACAGCTGATTGTTGATTTAAAGTATGTAACAGCTGACACAAAATCCTGTTGATGATATTCTGATACAAATTTTAAAAAGTGACGATTTTGTCTTTTTTAGAAACTCATCATTTTGCACATTTCACACAGATGCAGAAGTTTTATTTGTTGGTCTTGGTTTTGTTTGAGGACTACGTAACACTTGATGGCAAATGATCAAATATTGATGGTGGATTTCTGGGTCGTACTTTTCAAAAACAACAGTTTTTTTTTTGTTTTTTTTTTTTTGGCCCAGAGTGTTGTCTCAATGTATTACCCTTTAACCATCATTTGGACTCATTCTGATCTTATGGAAGACCAAATACACAAACCTTATTTTGTTCATCATAGTTACATGATCAATGACCTGATCTTTAAGATTTGATTTTAAGAACAGTGGTAATGTAATTTAGACTTAATGAATTTAATTATGACATCAATCTTATGACAAATTTCTTAAAAGGCATTTTTATTAATGAAGAAATAAAAAAAAAAAGTTACATATTTTGTCTTCTATTGTGAAATCAAGATCACCCCCACACCTCTTCTGCTGTAAATGTATAATTTCAAAATTTTTTAAGAAACTTTTTCAATTTATTATTATATTACTCATTTTTTTATTCATTTGTTTAAATTGTTCACTATGTAAAATCGGCATAAATTGATCACCCACTTTACTACCAGTGTAATCATTACACTAATAAAAAGCAATGTTTCTTTCCCATTTCCATCATCTTCAAGGAATTATGTGGTTCCAAAGGATTTCCAAATAGTTTCACTGGTCAAGGTCCATTTTTATGTTGAAATTACATAATGAACTGAACCTCCTTCAATAAAATTTTTGGGTAATCATATTTTACATGGGGTACATATCAATCATCTCCTTCCTATAAAATATGATTATCTAAACTAAACAATTTTTTAAAATTCAACATTTTGTAAATAACCATAACTGTTTATTTTTTAATCTTAAGTCATATGTATGTTTGTTATTATGAGGAACAATATCATATGAAAAATATTAAATTTTTATTCAAATTTTTTCAAATGGGCAAATTTCTGTATAGTACTTTGGGAAAATTACCAGTGCAAAAAGTTACAATCAATTTTTGTTTTCTTACAAGGACAGTATTAACATACTTAACATGTTATAAAAAAACAAATTATTCTTTAAAAAGTGAATTTTATATGTAAAAAGATAAAGAGGATATTCACAAGAAAATGACTAATGTCCTCTTGAATTTAATTTTAGACATTGACTATGTGATAAATTCTTTAATAAGTGCCATTTTTCATTAATTTCGTAGTGAGAATGTTACATTTTTAATATTATCTATTTATTTAGGGAGGACAGAAAAATTCAACATACATTTTTTTAAAAAAAACATCCAGGATTCTGTAAAAAAAAAACAACTTATAAAAAATTAATTTTATACTTAATATGTTCATTGTTGAAGAATACCAAAGAGAAAAATATTAAATTTAAATTAACTTTATGAATTCTTAATGATACATGTTTGTTTAAAGATAAAATATGCAAATTCAAATAAAATAAATATTACACTTATTTTGAGATCTTAAATAATAAACTTAAGTTAATCCAAAGGTAAAAAGCTAAAATTTAAAAAAAGAAAAAAAAAAAAAAAAAATAAAAATTTTTTTTTTTTTTTTAAAAGATTGGATTAAAAAAAAGGTTTACCAGCTAAATGCTTTCATCCAAAAAAAAAAAAAATTTTACATTAAAAATTTAAATTTTCTAAACATTAAGAAATCCGGATTAACTATTTGAATTATATTTTCAAATTGAAATATCTTTAAAATTCTAAATTTGAGAAATTTTAAATTTGAAAACAGAATGAAATATTTTTTTCTTGAAGAAAACAGAAAAATATTATCAATCAAATCAGATACCAAAACAAATGAAACATGAAATAAATCATTTTCAAATTTTTTTTCTGAAATTTGAGATCTGTGGTTTGAAATTCAAACAGATAAATATAAATATTAAAAAGTTTTAATAATGCAATTGACATAAGTTTTGTTAAACAATGTATTGAGATTTTGTAAATCAGACAATTTAAAATTTACTAAAAAAATTCTTAGATAAAACCGTTTAATTTATCCACCACTAATGTAAAATGTTGAAATTTTTTTTGATTGCCTGGTAATTATTACAAAAAATTTTATAGTTCAATACCTTTTTTTTACCAAGACTTTACTTAAATGGATTTTGTTCTGATGAACAGTCCCCAAAAATCATTGAAGAATGTGTTTGTTTTGGTCAAGGATTATTTCTTTATTTAAGAAAGATAAAAGGCTTTGCTAATTTTATCATAAGACAAAATGAAAAAAAGCCTTTTTTTAATTTTGAAGAATAATTATATAAAATTTTTTTAAATGTAATATTCGGAAAATTTAAAAAATATAGATATATGAATTTAAATATATATATATATGATAAAAATTCAATATTAAAAAGTATGAATATTTTCCAATTAATTTTTTTACCTATAAGACAATTTTTTTATGGCATTCTTGCTATGATGACTTTTTAAAAATAACCAATATTCCATATCAAAATATAATTTATAAACTTATTTATATTTTAATATATAAAAATGACATTGATTAAAAATTTTTTTTTAATTAAATTATAATTGCTCACATTTATTATTACCGTTTAAAATTTTAATATCTTTTTTACCATCCTTGGGAGTGAAATGTCTTATCTTCAAATTTGAACTGTTTATTGCACACTAAAAATGTTTCAAACACATTCACATTTACACACCAGAACACAATATAATATATATATATATAGAACATAGAATTTACTCTATATATTTTAATTTAAAATTATTTATATATATATATATGTTTATAAATATATATATATATTATATATATATTTGACAAAAGGAAAATTTTAACCAGAATTAAAAGTATTGATCCACTTTTTTTGAATAACGTAATGGGGGAAAAAAAAAAAAAAAAAACAATATTTGAAATTATTGGATTAGATCCTATTCTTTAGAATGGAAAATTATTATATATGAATTTTCATGGATATAATTTAAATCAAAAATGAATATTATTTCAGTGGAAAAAACTAATGTTTTTGCATTTTTTAGATTTTAAGTAACAGATTTTTTTTGGGAAACATTGAGATAAAAAAATCATATATTTAATGAATAAAGATTTTTTTCGAATTCATGAATTGATTGATCATTTCTTCCAAAAAAAGATTAGAGATTGACATCAATATCATAAATACAATATGCTTTCAAGGAAAAAAAAGTTTTTTTAAAATATTTACAGAATTTGGTGTTTTATTCATACCATTTATATTCAAAAGATTTTTTATGAAAAATTTAAATATATATTCTATAAATTTTCAATTTCAAACTATTAACTATTATAGACAAGGATATTAAATTTAAAAAAAAGGAGATTTATATGCAAATAAAAAACTGCGATCATATGGTATATAAAAAATAATTTCTTTACAAATTCCAGAAAAATTTAAAGAAAAAAAATCTTTTCTTTCAATTTATTAAAGTCTATATAAAATATATCCCTGGAATTAGATGAAACCAAAAATTATTTAAACAAAATAATATAAACAGTTAATATCACCGCATATGATGAATTTCTTCAAGTAACAATTTTATCAAATAAAACTGTTTAAAAATTAATACAAACTTTTCAAAATAAATTCAAGAATTATATTGAATTTAAACAATCAACTACAAAAATGAGGAAAGTGTGGTCAAAAGCCCAATAAATTTAAATATTACATTAGCCAGATACCATTATATAATAAACTACAAAAATATTGCAGAGAATTTTTTAAAAGACTGAATTTTTATTATTTGCTCTCAATATGGGAACTATACATTCTAAAATAATCATAGATGCAATTTTGAATTTATAATTTTATATGTTAAACAAAAAAAATACGTTATTAGAAAAAATAAATCTATTAATGATTTGTTATAACATCTTATCATATATATCTTTGTCATGAGATATTCTTGTATATAAAGATATATATTTATATATTTATATATATATTTTTAATAAAAAATAAATGAAATCAATACAATTAGTCTTTTTAAAAATATATATATATTTATATATTCTTACAATAGTCCAAATGTCAAAATAATAAAGTTGAAGAAATATATACAACAAATAATATTTATATTTAACATCAAAAACTAAAGTTGATATTTTGTAAGATATAAATGGAAAATAAAGATTCAAAAATATGATACTAAAAAAGGACAGATTTTTAAACAGACCAGAAACAAAAAATTTACATAGTTCTATAAAAAACAGAAAATTGAAATAATGAGACTTTATAGTATTACATTCATTTTTAATAAAGGTGTCCAAAATCTTGGATCAAATTAATAATTATGCGTACAAAAAATTGTTGATTATATAACAACGAATTGGAAAATATATATATATATATATATATATATATATATATATATATATAGGCAGATGATATTAGATTGTCATTTTCATGCATTTTAAATTTTAGATTTAAAATCGAAAATATTTTAGAAATTTTATACATAAAAATATTCAGATTTTAAATATATTTTTCATCATATTTTCCCACGTGATCATAATTTTGTGCATATCAAGTTTTAAATTATATAGGGATTATCAATTTTTAAAGTTCATTATATTTTGGAAAAAAAACGATTAGCAAGAATCATCATTACAATTTTCATTAAATTAGATCGGATAGAATTTGATTGCATTTTCAGTGTTTTATGGTATGAAGTTTTAATATTAAAAAATAAAAGAATGAACGGAAAAATAATGGATATATTTAAAAATAGGTTCAAGAAATTTTAAATCTATTTTATTAATCAAGAATATCAAATTATAGAATATATATATTTTATATAAATAGATAAAAAAATATGATATAATGTCTTGAAAAAAAATCCCGAAAACATTATTAAATTGATTAGAATAATGAAAAAAATGGCAAAAATCAAACAGTTTTCGATATAAAAACTTGATTTTCAATTTTTTTTGTTTATTTCAGGAAAATGATAAATATTTATAAAATAAAAATTATATGTTTTACGATTTTAGAATACTTTTGTGAAAAAAACAGTTGAATATAAATTTTAGTTTAATAAATCTATTTTATTTTCCTTCAACAGAAAACACGTCTTTTTCTTTTTCGATTGTGCTTATACAATACATTAATATATATTTTGTATTTTTCCAAAAATTTTTAAAATTCGGTACCACGAAATGAAAAAATATTTTATATACAAAATATTACATTTTAAAAATCAAAAACAAAAAATTACCATTTATTTTTTAAAAAAAAATTATAAAATGTTTTTTTTACTTATAAAATTTTATATAAAAAATAAAATATATATATTATATTGGTTATATAAATTTGGTGTGTGAGGATTGTTTTGATGGTCGTTTATTTATTCAAATTAAATAAAATAAATGAATTTTTATATTATGATTATGTACATTTTTTTTAATATATGAAAAAATATTATTTTTAGGTTGAATAAATATTTACAAGATTAAAAATAGATTAAAAAAAAATTCAAAAAAAAACAAATATATGTTTCAGTAATTTTCAAAAAAAATTTAAAAAAACATTTGTAATTTTATGGTACGTATGAATTTTTAAATATATATTGGTCTATAAGAATTTTTTAATTTATATAATATATGAATAGTATTAAAATCCTTGATATATATATATTATTTATATATATAAATATAAATATATATATATATATATATATATAATATAAATATATTTATATTTATATTATTTTTATCAAATTTAAATAAAAAAAACAATTTTTTGACCATATGATAATAAAATATTAAGAATGAAAAACAAATTTATATAAATATTTTCGGATGTTTTTATTATTTTTATTTAATAAAATAAATAAAATAAAATAAATATACTGAAATAAAAATATCTATAACATTACATATATATATTTAATACATATATATATATATATATATATATATATATATATATATATATATATATATATATATATATATATATTTAGGCAGCAATCCTTCCTTTATGCATGTTTCATTAAAAACGACAGACAAGGTACTACGGTTGAGCTTTTTATTTAATTTTTTTCTTGTGTTCTGACAAGAGCTTTTTCTTTTCTGGACAAAAAGTGTGTAAGAACTGTCCGAATGTTCTGTATTTCCGAGCGCTTTCGGCTATACCTTTAGCCATTATCAAGGATGATTCGATTATCAGCTTAGTAGAGTGTGTGTGTTCTGTGTATGTTCAGTGTGTGGTAGTGATGTTTTAGTTTCCGAATACGGTTAGCACATTGTGGCTTTGTTCATAGTTAATATTGTTAAGAGTTGGCTTTTTCTTTTTTATTATTAGAGCTTCCATTATTTTTAGTCTTTTTTTGCAAGTGGATGCAGTTAATATATTTGTGTTTTCTACTAGTATGTTCCTAATAGTGTCGGGTAAATCTGAGTGTGTGTTTAAATGTGTTCTGATGGAACTGTGATCAGATAGGTGTAATGTAAGACGTCTGGATAAACATGTGGTTGTGTAGCCGATGTAATTATTTATGAGTCCGGTTTGGTGAGGAACGCAGTTCCTTAAAGGGCATTTGAACTCATAGATAATGTTCGTTCTTTGTAATTTTGACTTAGTTGGTGTGTTGTTATTTTTGAGGATAAGGTTGGCCGTCTTAAATTTTTTATAATAGATAATAAGTTTGATTTTTTATTCGGATCAATAGGAGTAGTATATTTCTTTATAATATGTCTTAGAGAAGATTCATCTTGTTTGTAATTAATATGCATTTGGTTTTTGTAATAAATGTGTATGTGATTTTTAGTTGTGTGTTCGCTATCGTTATTACTTGCTTTGGGGAGGAATAGTCTAATTTGTTGGTCTATAAGGTAGTTAGGGAAACCGTTGTTAATTAGTGTTTGTTTAACGTTGTTAAACAAACACTAAGTTCTTTGAGAAAGAGTAGTCGAGAGGATGAGTTCTGGTGGGCTCTATTTAGAAAGTTTTTATTACAACTATTTTGTACCTAAGTGGGCATTCGCTTTTGAAATTAAAACAACGAGTTTTTTGCTGGTGGGTTTTTTGTATAATGATGTAATGAAAGTGTTATTGTTGTGTTCAACGAGGATATCTAAGAATGGTAGTTTGTTTTTTTGGCTAAGTTCATATTTAAAATTAAGGACGGAGTTTTTTTCTCAAATGTGGTCTTAAGTGTCTCTATTTCTTTAATGTTATCAGCTAAAATGAAGATATCATCTACGTAGCGAACATATATACGTTATATATATATATATATATATATATATATATATATATATATATATATATAATATCATAAATTATCACATATATGTATATATGTAAATATTCTCAGATTGAGTGAACCTATTAGAAGAAACAAACTGAATAAAAGAGACAAGAGTAAAAAACTATATTTAGCTGACGCGCTTCGTCCTCTGAGGGACTTTATCAGGAAAATGTAGGATTTATACATATTTGCACGTGTTTATGTAGACACAGGCGAAGATGTCACTATTATCAGGGTTTGTAAATATGAGAACGTTCATCAATTCATCAGGTGGTTGAAAGGTATAGTGAAAGTACAAAGTGTTCTAATTCAAAGTTTGGTGAAAAGTAAAGTGAGCATGTAATATTCAAGATGTTTTTTATATGAATATTGTGCGGATTCTGATTAGATTGCTATGGTATAGATATATATGTGGTGTACATCTTGAAATGTTCAAGTGATGGTATTTTTAACTGTTTCCTTTTGTTATTTTGACATATTTCTTGGTGTGCATGTTGGCTTGGGAAAAAGTAGTGATTATTTTAGTAAATGTGAGATTGGGGAAAAACCGGGGCGTAGATTGATATTTTGTTAATATTTGATGACGGCATTCTAGAGGATTTTCCTTCTCAGTAAATTACTTTCTGTTTTGATGAGTGTAGTTTTTTAGATCAAAATTGTGGTAGAATTTATTTATGTGTATGACTAGTGCTTTTCTTAAATTGTTATTTATGATGTTCTTTTTCTGTTCATAGATACGTTTTTTTTTTAATTTCCGCATGTTTCCCCAAATTATTGTGATGAAGAGTTTTGGCAATTTATTTTATATATGCCTACTTCTGAATTATTATTGTTACGGTTGTTCTTAGTTCTGATTATATTGATGGCCGTTTTGGAAGTGGTTGTGGCTGAGTATAGTTTTTCCTTTTGTCTCTTTATATATATATATATATATATATATATAATGGAAGACTACTCGTTTCCTATCTGATAAATTAATTCAGTAATCCTATTTGCAGACACCTGCTCAGGCATAATTGTTTTCAAAGCCTCCATAGACAACTCATAGTTTATACTATACCTATGCTGAGCGAATCCTAGCCACATTCTGAAGAAGCCAGCACATATTCTGGCGTGATCACTCGTTTGAACAAGACCAATACACTTAAAACTCGATTTCACTCACTCACACATTTGATAGAGCGTTTCAGGTACTTTGCGATGGTGTCGCATGCTGGAATCCTATCCCCAGGCCGATATTATCAATACGTCGCCTCCTTGACAAATCAGCTATGGTGTATTTGAACCCTGATCTCATAGTCGGAACGCTAACGCTGTAAAACCTATGTACACTAGCTATTTGATTTTCTTGATTTTATTTTCTCTTATTTGAAACCATATTTTATAAAAACAGCCGTAACTATTTTCAGAAATTGTGCGTGTTTTCTTGATAATTTGATATTCGCATGATTTCCAAAATGTGAATTTTAATAACACTTCGAAAGTGGTTTAGTCTTTTTCTGAACAAGTCATAACATGTAGGGGGATTTGTTTGCTATTTTATTTCTAATCGTAATTATTTGTTATACCCAACGATGTTATTCGTGTTTATTGCGTAAGTGAAACAATATGTGTGATATTTACATAATATTTATTAGAAAGAAAATAATCATACTAGCCGAATAGATGAATGAAAAAAAAACGTTTTAAAAGAGATTAGAAAACATAAATCTAGAATTGATAAAGTTATAGCAAAAAAATGAATCTATTTTGTATTGCGTTATTTTGATCGTTTTCTTTTGGATCCTTCCTTTATGCACATATCAAATTTAAACTATATAACATTTTAAAACTCATTCTTTGCATTTTCGGATGTTGGTTTTCATTTATTTTTTCTTTTAATATAGTATCGAAAAATAAATGAACAAACATAACTGTTGTGTCATCGTACTCCATGATTTCAAATTCAATCTAAATGTTTTCCTTTGGATCGATAGGGTTGCTCCTTTTAAACTTTTCAAACTCAAACATTCAGCGTATTAATGTAAAAGGTGTATTTATCGAAACATTTTGGCTATAAATCTTCAATAGATTTTCCTTCCGCTTGTGCTGTTAGGCGTCACGTCCAGTCAGAGTATCTGAAAAGAATATGCTGGTAGGGCAATTGGTTGATAGGCATACGAGTGAAATGTCGAACCACTTGATCCTCTGTCTTTCGATGTGTTTTAATGACTGGTATAGCTCCTACCATATTTCTTATTGCCGCATTTCTGATCTTGTCTCGCCTGATCTTGTCTCGCCTGATCTCGCTTTCCTCAGGCATTTCATCTTACAAGTGATCAGTTTCCTCTCAAGGACGTTTGTCTGGCACTGGTATGTCAGCGTTGGTAGGAAAATGGCGTTGATGAGATTTGCCTTGGTGCTCATAAAATGCTAGGATGTTCTAGAAGAGGAAGTTGGTACTTTTGACTGCGTTGGCTTTCTAACATCTGGTCTCGATTTCTCTGTCTAGTTTGATGGTGTCGAAGAGTTCTCCAAAAAAGGAGTTTTTTTTTTCAGTGCAAGAATTATTATATGGTGCGTATACTTGAATGTAGTTGTTGATCCTATTTCCTTCTCTGATGCCAATCTCCACAAGTCTCTCTATTCCGTGCTTACTAGATTCTTTACTTTATCAGTAAAAGTGATTTTCCAAGCGTAGCTGAGATGTGGCACAAGGCCGAAAGTATGGGGCACCCAGTGATTACCTTATTAGTGTGTATGATGAAAACTACACACCATGCTGCTCTTTGTTCCCTGTTTACTCCGCTCCACATGAAAATATAGTTGGAGTCTATTTCCTTTGTTCCTGTTCCTTCCTTCTGTATCAGTGATACTCAGGACCGAGATCTCGCGTTCGATCATGAATTCAACTAGTTGAATTCGAACAACATAACAACTTAATGAATAACATTATATAATAGTGCTGCCCGTCGCATCCTGTTGTTTTCAACTTGAGACTTGTACCATACTATTGTGTCTAATGTTATAGTGTAGCATCAGATGATCGTAAATTTAGGTAGTCCTTTATCATAAAAAAATCTCTTCACGATCTTAGAACTGAACTGACGCGTAAAAGACACCTGTTAAACTAATATATTTTCACCAAGTTAAATACCATTAATATTTAAAAAAACGGTCAAACAATATAGTATATTGTCATCAAATTATATATATCTATAACGGTTACTTTATTTTGGAGGATTTTTAATTAGAAAGCGGATATTAATCAGGCGTAAACCAATTTAATTTTGGATGAGAAAAATTGACTTTAATCAGGCAAAATTAATTTTAGTTTTTTAAAATTTTAATTGCATGCAATTTCCTTACAGTTAAAACTTGAAAGAATATATTTCAATTATTTCAATAAGTTTTTGAATTTTTTATAAAATGTGCGTCATCATTGCTCCAGTTGGTGCCTGACAAGTTGAGACCTTTGTTTTAATTAAATTGTCCCTGAGACTGTTAGGACTTGTCTGGAAATGGTAATACAAGTAAACTAATTTAGAAGCTGATGTTCCCTAATCATTTCACCCAAGCAAGCAATAGTATGCTAAGACGTAAAAATTAAAAATGAATGAGAAGGCTCTAGAAGGAAATTTTTTTTTTATTAATATCTGCATATAAAGTTCCACTTGTAAAAAAATGAAAGGTTATATGGAATAGCGGATTGCGTTATCCCTGGAACATGAGATTTTTTAAATCCATCTATATATATATATATATATTTATATATATATATATATATATATATATATATGAAATAAAATAACAACAATAAAATTACATTTGCATCAGGTTTTTAAGTTTTAGTATTAAAATGTCTGCGCAAAGTAGAATATATACTTTCAGGGAGAAAGGAGAACAGATTTGTAACAATTTTTTTTCAAAGTACAGATATTTTTCTTGTCTGGTTATTGAAAAAGAAGTATATTGATTATAGTCTTTCACCGAATGTTTAGGTAAACAGGAATAATCACTATAAAGAGATTTTATTTATGATTATATAATATCTCATTAGATCAATATTCCTATAAAGGAACTTTGTTACACACAAGCGCACACACACACACACACACACACACACACATGAATATATATATATATATATATTTAAAAGGATAACGGATATAAATATATATATATATTAATAAACAATGTATGATTTGCTATTCTTGTTTTTATTTTATTTTATTAAACAGTGACAATAATACTTTCTGAGATAAATTGATAAGTTTTTTGACCCATGATAGTGAAAATGCCTATTAAAAATCACGTTTTTCTATAACATCTATGTTAATAAGAAAAAATTTCGGATAAAAAAACTTCTCTTAAAAATATAGAGACTAGGCAATGTGATTGGTTTGTTTCATTGATGTACATATTCATTTCTACAATGTTCAACGTCGTCATTCATTGTTCTGTCAATTATGCATAAAAAATAGATTTGTTAGACATATCTGGTTTGTACAAAAAGCAAAAACGTTCTATAGGTCTGTAAAAAACAGGTTTAATTTGTTTTTTTTTTTTCCATACAAGGATGCAGTTTTTGTTTTTTGCTACCAAATGACAGAGTGAAAACATTTAAAAAGAAATTTTGAATAAATAAAGAAGTATTGCATTTTTCCCTCACAGTTATACTTGATATATATTTATCCATCATTCATTTTATCATAAATAAAAAATGTCTTAGGTTTTCATTTGAAATTTAAGGTTGATTGTTCTACAAGTTCAATCATTAAATATATTTACAATTCAAAATGGCCATTAATTTTCTTTCCACCAACACCCTTCATCTCTTCTCAACTGAAGTTTCAAAATTCACTCATTTTTCTTTCCATGATAGTTCAAGACCTTTACTTTCAGGTCTGACAAACTGCTATTTTTTAATTGTTTTTTTTAGTAGCATATCAACTTCAATAAATTATTTAATGCTGAAATCAAAAATATTTTGTAAGCAATTTTGTTTTAATTATGGAGATAAAAATTGTTTTGTGAAACGACTTTAATGACCCAATAATAAAAAAAAAAAAAATTTTTTTTTGATTAAGTAAGGGAATAATTTATATAAAAGGTAATATTCTGAACCCATCTGATAAAGGAATTGGAACTTAATGTCATAGTTTTTTAATATTTAACAATACACACGGACCATTAATAAACAAACACAAACATTGCAAAGCAAGTTTATATATTTTATTATTCCCAAGCAATTACGAACCATCAGTCCATATTAACATAAAGGCTTTTGATATTATATATTTTTGTATTAGTACAAGAACTGGTGTTTGAACATGATATAAGCTAATGGAAAGTTTCAAACAAATTTGAATAAGAAATAATTTGAAATATGTAAGAATAAACAGGAGCCTGTATAGGGGTTTAATGAGGAAAAATTGACTTGTCAAACAAAATTCATAGAAACAAAAATCTTAAATCAGTTTGCATAGAACCCATTTTCTGATTCCCAAATAGTTATCTCGATAATAATTTGGCACGCAGTATATATATATATATATATATATATATATGTGTGTGTGTGTGTGTGTGTGTGTGTGTGTGTGTAGACACAGAGTGTTTAATATTTATCGTTACACTCAGATTAGTTTTAATTTAACTTAAAAGTTTATCAATTTCTGGGATGTTATATGATTTATTTAATAGACCTAACCTGTATGTTATTTCAGACATTAGATTTAGAAATGGCTAAAAATTTAACTAAAAGAATCGTCAAATGTAAAAAAATCTCTCCGAATGACACTGCTAAATTAAAAATGACCTGAATCTTAGTTTGGAGGGCTATCAAAAGATTCAATGAGATAGGGATATGAAAAAAAGTAAGGACAAGGTGGTCCTGGGACTGCTCGAACCTCGGAGCTCGTCAAATCCACTCGGGAGAAGCTGAGAAGACATTTGAAGAGGTCTCTCAGAAATCTTACGAAAGAGGCGAATGTGTCCATCGGAACCGTGTCAACCATTCTCAATAATGACCTTAAGACGTCTCCTTACAAACCCCAAAAGAAATCGCTGCTATCTGCAAATTCTGTGGAGAAACGATAAAAACCAGATGCCAATTCCTCCTCGAACGCATTCAGGCAGATATGCTTCCAAACACTGTGTTCAGAAATTTGACGTTCAACAGCATTTTAACAGCCAGAACCATCGGATTTCGTCTCGAACTGGAGACAGTAAGCCTTGAATAATTATTTAAAGACAAGGAGCAGCCTCAGTGATGGTGTCGGCTTCTGTGACTATAATATGAAAAAGTCCTCCAGTATTTGTGGAACCAGAGGTTAAAATCAACCGAGAAAATTGTGTGAGGAATTACGTTCAAGAGTCTTTGAGTTCAAGAATCTTTGAGTTCAAGAATCTTTGAGTTCAAGAATCTTTGAGTTCAAACTTTTGGCAAAAATCTTAGCACAAAATTGGAACTCTGAAAACTGAGTGTCTCGATTTTGTCTGAGAATAAATTATAATTCTTCAGTGTTGGTCCCCTGAAGTTCATCTAGCTGTAATGTGTGTCTTTCAAAAAACCATAGCAAAAATTATTGCCCCAAACAACGGCTTAAAAAAAAAAAACAAAGAATGTAAAATGATGAAAATGTATCTCATTTAAAAGGTTCATTTTTACTTTTAACGTAAATAAATGAATAAATAAATAAATTCACAATCCTCACAGGCATTGTATAGAAAGATTAATTGAATTTTCACCTTTCAATATATATATATATATATATATATATATATATATAATAATAAATTTCAGTCACGGGAAACGAAATCACGTGTACAAACGAAGCCTATTGAAAAACGTTACGAACATTTGTTTCAACACAATGTTTTTGGGGGTTTTTTTTTTTTTTTTTGAGTGCGGGAGAAATACGCCGTCTAAAGTCGTTCAACCAAAAGCATCCCAAAAGAATTGTTCTGTTCCTACCCCCGAAAAAAATAAAAATTGAAAGGGTGCGTGAAAGACAATCAGCATTTTCTGGCGATAATATGAACTTTTATTTTAGAAACTTAACATTATTATGTGTACAAAGATTATATTGGAGGAGACTTGTTCAGCATCCCCTCAATCATTCTTGACAAAGAATAAACGTCTTCAAGACAAATAAAATACAAGTAGAAGCGAATCCAAATCTGTGTCTTCATAACTTTTCCAGAGAGTTGAGAGAGACACAGCGTGCGAGAAAAGAGAGAGAAGAAACATAAAGAAAGAAAGAAAAGAAAGAAAGAAAGAAAGAAAGAAAGAAAGACAAACAGACAGAGAACTCTGTGTAGAATTTGGTTTGGCAGTCTTATTTTCAAAACTACTTCAAAATGAATCCATCGTTATGTCTAAAATCGATAGGCAGGTAGATTATGGACTTAAGTGATAAACAAGGATTATTACAGGAAGATTTCAAATTATATTAAAAAAGAGATGGGGGATAACACAAACACACACACACACAAGGCATTCTGAATCTCATCATGAAAAGCGGACTTGTAAGTTTAGTCCTAAAAACGAAAAGAAAGCAAATAAGATGAAAACAAGATATTGGAACAATAGATGCCCAACAATAAAATAAACAAAATCTCTGATAATGGTCGGAGAGTGTACCAGCCAAAACCACTGTAAAAAGTGTGGAGGGTAGTATTGACTTCGTGCAGCTAACAAGTTGAATGCCGGTGCCCTGCAATAAACAAAACGAAGACTTGAATAGAAAATGAATGGCCAATGTTTTCTGGGGTACGGAGATACAAGTTGCGGAGGTAGAAAAAGAATGGTCGACCTCAAATCAGCCGGACGTTGAGTGTGGCTGTAGTGGACCGTGGCTGTGATGTTGTTGAGTAGAATTTAGAAGAAACACATGTGGGTTAAAATTTTCCTGCTAGCCAGTCCAAACTACATGAGAAAGTTGGACTTTAATTAAGTCCAAAGAAGAAGGCAAAAAAAAAAACAAACACAAGACCGATAATATATGTATACAAATATATATATTAATAACAAGTTACATGGAAACAGTTACAAAGGACATAGTGTGTGTGTGTGTGAATATTATATATGTGCGTGTGTGTGTGTGTGTGTGTGTGTGTGTAGTGTGCTTAGCGTGTTCCCAGCATTTGGGGAACGCTAACTCTGGTGAGCGTTCACATCTTCGAGGTAATAAGGCTGAAAGCCTGAGGAAAAGAGAGATTTACCTCGGATGTCGGCCCAAAGGCCTGAGGAAAAAGAGATTTACCTCCAGGTGTCGGCCCAAAGGCCTTTAAAAAAAAAGAGATTTACCTCCAGGTGTCGACCCAAAGGCCTGAGGAAAAAAAGAGATTTACCTCAGGTGTCGGCCCAAAGGCCTGAGGAAAAGAGAGATTTACCTCCAGGTGTCGACCCAAAGGCCTGAGGAAAAAAAAGAGATTTACCTCCAGGTGTCGGCCCAAAGGCCTGAGGAAAAAGAGAGATTTACCTCAGGTGTCGACCCAAAGGCCTGAGGAAAAAAAGAGATTTACCTCCAGGTGTCGGCCCAAAGGCCTGAGGAAAAAGAGAGGAAGAGGCGAAGGGTCAGCGACTATTTATAGCCAGGGAAGAGAGACCCCTGGTGAAAGGGTTAACGAACTAAAGGAGGAGTTAACTCCGACATGGCTGACTGAATCTCCTTTTTTGTTGGGACGGCTACCAAACACGTCCGAAATCAAGGGTTGGGAAGTGAGAAAAGAAAAATCATCTACTTTCCGGAAGGTTCGTCATGAAATTCACACGTGACCGGAAACTATTTTTGGCTTCCTTTTGCAATATGGGAAAATTCTTTACTTTTTATTATTATTTTCTTTATTATTTTCTTTATTATTTAATTTTATTTAATTCCACAAAAGCAAACAAAAAGATCATACCTTATCTCAGGACGTTAGTTGTTATTAATGTTCAGTTGTGAAATTGAAAACAAATTATGGGAGCCTGTGACATGATAAGATTTCTCCACCAAGAATGTGTCCTGGTATACCAACTCATCTTAGTAATAACTATTTTGAAAATATATTCAAATATTTTTTATCGCCAGTCTCTAAAGTAGACAACATATAACTGCAAAAGCATAACAACAACAAAAATTTTACATTAGAAAGACCCACTAAACCTTAAAGAGAAATTTTGTGCAGAGGTTATCATTTTCTAGCTTCAGTGAATGATTTGTAAAATCCTCAGACTTTACTGACTCCTAACACGTCTCCTGCCAAGGATTGCTCTTGTCTAAAATAATAGGGGTGTGGTTAAGTATTAACATTTACAGAGTGAAAATGCCACAGCATGATAATTGTTTAGTTGCAGTAGTTTGTGTTCTCATCAACAATTTGTTATTGGTCACAATTCGACACATAAAGGGGGGACACTTCTCTCTCCTTGTGCCTCCAGACAAAACTGACCAGAAATTAAAGGGTAGAAAGAAAATTGTCTTCCTAAATTTCACGTACTATATATATATATATATATATATATATATATATATATATATATATATACAGGGGGCCGACACTATTTTTCAGACACTTTATTTTTTTCAAGTTTTAGGTAGCACAGTCAGTCTGTACTGCTTTAGTGTAATGGCAATAACATTTAAAAACTGTTTCAATACTACAAATGGAAAAGCAGAATTCAAATTAGAAGTATTTTTTTTTTTTTACAAATTTTCACATTACACAGGTGACAGTATTTTTCGGACATTGCAGAAACAATGCTAATAGTTTATGGCAGCACCCTTTTTTTCAATGAATTCTATCAGTCTATCTTCATAATGTTCGTACATATTGATAATAACGTCTCTTCGTGTTTCTAGCAGTCTATTTTAACATCTTGTATGCGCTGCCACAGATCAGCCTCTCTGGTTATTTCTGGCCCGTCGTAAACAAGCTCTGCAAGCATTTCCCAAATGTTTTTTAATTAAATTTAAGTCTGGACATCTTGCAGGCCATTCCAGAGTAGTTATATTTGCTTCACACATCCAATTTTTCACTGATTTGGCCACATGGATGCTGCAGTTATCTTGCTGCAAAATAAAATTACTTCCCATTTCTTTTTCTATGAGTGATAGGGCTCTCTTTTCGAAAACTTCTCTGTAGCTCAAGCTATTTTGACGTCCTTTTAACCACTTGAGTCACAAGTTTCCATTCGGAAATACCATACCCCAATCAGGTTCACCTTTTGAGAATAAAAGGTACACCACCCGTCAGGTCCATCGAACTTAAAACGTTTTTCATCAGTAAATATCATTCTTGAAGTCGACATGATTTGTTATCCATCTTTTGGCGCTTGAAAAATAGCCTTGCCTCCTTGTGTTTTCTCGTTAGTGTAATTCTTTTCTTGATTTTAGCATACTTAAGTCCAATTTCGTGTAGCTTTCTTTGTACAGTTCGAACACTGACGTCAAGTTCTCAATTCTTCACTTTCTTCGTTGTCACCTTTTCTCCAGTTGATAACAACCTCGTAACATCTCCTCTTCATTCTTCTTTCTGTTCTCTTGGAAAATGTTTTTTCCGTCCTCTCTTCTTCTTCCGCTCATAGTCTGTTCTTAGCATGTATTCAACTGTTGACTTCGGTAGCTTCATATCAGCAGCGATCTTTCACATGCTGAGCCCGTCTTCTCTCTTCTTTTGGACCAAACTGATGACTTCTTTTGAATGCATTCTTCTTCAGGATTTTAATACGTTTTCGCAGTGAATGGTAAAGATACTCAAATGTAATGGTCAGGGTACAATTTACCTGCAGAAAATTTGCATATTGTAGACGTTCGACGACTAAATCAAAAAAAAACCCTGGAATTTGTGTCATGTTCGAAAAATAGTGCCTAAGTTGAAGTAAAAATAAAGAAAACATGAAACCAAAGACAAACCCATCAATCAATGTTCATACCATTAATGGACAGTTACTGCTGAACTACCTATATTGAGCCACCTTTGGGATATGCAAGTCATCTTGTCTGTCAAGTTTTGGTTTGATGGAACCAGCACCATGTTGACAGACAACTTGTATTCTTGGATCAGTTCTTTCATTGTACTCAACCTTCATTGCACCAGCATTTCACCAGCTGCTTTGATATGTACCCTATCTTTGCCCAGGAGGGTGTCAAACAGTGGTACACACACACAATGTAATGAAAACTCAGGGTCTAGTTTGGCTTAATGTGCCTTTATTATAACTCAAGAGTTTTGCACTTTTGGTTAAGATGGTGTGTTATATTTAAGTCATAAGACAGTTCAGGTAATTGTGTTGTCTTACCACATTCTTCCAGCTTCGTTTTCTCCTAGTCTGACACAAAATCATCCCAGTGACTGGGTCTCTTGACATTTAGTGTTGAGCTCTGAATCGTCACTATCAGGAACAATCAACCATATTGTTTTGTCTCAGTGGGACACTGATTCTGGCGAATCCAATGGCATTGAGGAACTGTTCGTCGTTACTGAATCTATTGGGACCTGTTCCTCGTCCTCTGGTTTGATAACTATCAAGCTGGCTGGGGGCCAAATCAGGTCTGAGGAAAACGTTTGATTGTCTTCTGTTGGGGTGCTGGATGCGCGCATAGAGTGGGTTCGCCTCAAGCTGGTCCACCTTACCTCACAGGAGAATCATACTTGCATTGTCGAACATGGTTTCTAAGTAAAACAGTACCTGGCCGTGAGAGCCATGAAAGGAGGGAGATCGGTCGAACTTCACCCTGAAAAATTTAAAAACCTTTTCGTGAGGTGTTACATTATTTCTTGTACACAATAGTGTTATTATAGATAGCCTCAGTTATTATGTCTTCCCGATGTCTAATTGGAAGGTTTTGGTTTTCAAGTGCTAACTGTATGATCTTCCATATTATGCCATTGTATTTCTAGCACTGTCGATTTCCTTGGGGAATGTATGATGTGGTCCGGCTTACAACCACTCCCTGTACCAATAGGTATCTTAGTCGATCGGACATAAAAGAGTTCCCTCTGAATTTGTATGAAATATAAGCTGGTGCCCCGGATAATGAGAACAGTGAGCAAAGACAGCTAAAGGCAAAAGGGAATCGCGAGCAATCATCAGCTAGTAGATATTTGTTTCAGGATTTAGATGGAAGAGGTCCCTTAAAGTCCACGATCAGCTTCTCAAATGGTCTGTGTAGCTTTTATTAAGATTGCTGGTTCATGTTTGTAGAACCTTGGTTTTATTTGAGCACAAATATGACAACTGTTTGTTATTTGTTTCATGTCCTCAAGTGAAAAAAAGGCAAATTCCAGTTTTGAAACACATGCATCATCCTCGTGATGCCTAGATGACAAGAGATTGTTATGAAATTCTGTAGATCTTTGGTGCTGTTTATTGATCCACACATTCTTGACATCGCGTCCGCCTGTTGCATTTTCCTTTCCCCACCGATAGAAAACGTCAAATGAAAAACAGGAAAGATCTACTCCATTTTCATTTTTTATTTTGCTTGCCGTCCTGGGGTTAAACGTAAAAGAGACTGACTTTTGATCAGTGATTAATTCAAAGCAGTGACCAATTAAGAAATGTCATTTTTTTAGCGCCTCTACTATGGCATAAGCCTCCTTTTCGACAGCTGAATGTCTGCGCTCAGATTTGGACAATGTTCTGCAGAAGAACACTACAGGACACCCGGATTGCCTTAACGGGGTCAGAAGTTATGGCATTGTAGGGGAAATGTCAGGTTTTACCGAAATGATAACTGAGTTGGAAATATCTCTTTTAAATTAAAGCCATTGAGGGGTTCCTCAATGGCTTTAATGGCAGAAGAAATTAAAGAAAATTTAGTAATTTTTGTAAGTGGGTGTATTTTTTCAGAAAAGGAGGGTATCCATTGAGAATAATGAACGAACATACTCATGGCTCGTCGCAAGGCGGCTATGATGTTGGGAATAGGTAGTTTTAGCAGTGGTTTTAGCCTTTTAGGATCCGGCTTTACGATTCCTTTACCCAGAATATATCAAAGTAGTCTGATGGTTGTCGACACATAAGAACTCTTGTCATGGTTGAATGTAAGATTATATTTCTTGACAGCCAAAAAAAACCGTTTTAGGTTGTAATTGTGTTCGGCCCAGTTATGACCGCACACTGTCTCATTATCTATATAGACAAAGGTGCCTTTGTTTTTTTCTTCAAGAATTATTTTATCGAGGACTCTCTGAAAACTGGGGACCCTGTCAGTGACCCCAAAACAAAATCCGTCGGAACTGATTATGTCATCCGCAGGCTTCAAAAGACTTATCTTTACGGTCTATAGGTACTTGGTGGTAAGCTCTCTTTAGGTCTAACGTGCTAAATATTCTATATTTGGTGATCTTATTTATCATCTCGTCAATACGGGGTATAGGGTAGGTGTACCTATTTATGGTTTGGGATTAGTCTATGACCGTTCATTTTTTTATTATTATCAGAGGACATTATTAATACTTGTGACCTCCATGGTGATCTGCTTTTTCTTCGATTATTCCATCTCTTAACATTCTTGTTATTTCTGCTTGAATAAAAGTTTTGTCTTTAAGAGATATTTTTGAGATTTAGCCACTGGTTTACAGATTTTGGTTAAGTTTTCGAAAAGAGATGGGTATTGTACAGTTTAGGGCCCCCAAAACGGAGATTAATATTAGAATGCTGTTTGTGGAAATACTGGCCCATGAAATGATATTGACATCACAGCACAGATTTGGGATCACGAAAAATTGGTGTTAGTGTAATTAGTTTGATACAACTCATCCAAAATATATCCTCTAACCTGCAAAAGATAGTGAAGTGTTCACCATAGCCGCCTGACTATTACAATGTACAATTTTAAATTTGTTTATTTTTGCAATATCAGCACTAATAGAACTTTCTGAGCCTTCTGTGTCAACTAGAGCATACCATGCTTAGTTTTTACCGTTAATACAGTCATTTTGAATTTGCATCGAATGTAAATATATATATATATATATATATATATATCAAATGTGTGTGTGTGTGTGTGTGTGTGTGTGTGTGTGTGTGTGTGTGTGTTGTTGCGTGTAGGGGGGTAGGCAGAAATACTACCTTTGTTGTATTTTTGCTGCAAAAAATTATTATTAAGGTGGACGGGCAACACTGGTCTTCACTCATCCTCTAAATCCCTCACATTTTTCCACACGCTTCACCCTTCTAAACCTTCTGCAGGAGGGGGCTAAACTACGTGAAGGGATAGTGTTTTTGCACTACTGCGGACAAAGTGCACATACCGAAGGCGATACGCATTATATTAGTGGTTTTGGCTGTCGGCCAAGAGCTTGAGAGGAGATGGGCACTGCCAATTTATCTACAAGCCCACCAAAAGGATTATGAAGCAAGAAAAGTAAAAATATAACTAGAAGGATCGTCGGGGCCCGGATTAACTTCGACCGCGGGCCCCATTAATTCGCTTCAGGATGGGCATTATAAGTCGGCTACTACGAAACATAATATCAGGTTATCAACGGAAAAAAATTACAATACGAATATGGAACGTCCGTACACTATATGCCAAGAACTTAAGTTTGAAGTGAAACGTTATCTTTACGACATCATTGGGATATCTGAGGTCAGATGGATTGGTTTTGGAGAAATAGTTACATAAGATGAACATAAAATTTGGGTTTCTGTAGATGAGTAGAAGCACTAACATGGTGTGACCTTTATTGTAAGGAAAGAAATTAGACACAGTGTCATCAGCTTTAATCCTATTTCCTTCCGTGTATCAGCCAGGCCAATACAACATGACCAACATCCAGTCTTATGCTCCAACATTAGAGAACGATGACAAGGAAATTGAGGAATTCTACGAATTATTAGAATTTATCTTGAGAAAAGTCGTTTGGAAAGACATCACCATCATACAATGAGATTCGAATGCCAAGGTAGGACCGGATGCGTGGACTGCACAAACTGAGCAGGAACTATCGGAAGATTTGGCATTGGGGAGACAAACAACAGAGGTCTCAGATTGCTCGAATTTTCCAGAAGTCATCATTTAACCCTGGCTGACACTCAATACACCCATAAGCTGTCTCGAACCGCAACCTGGCACTCACCTAACAAGAAGATCCATAACCAGATAGATTTTATTTTGGTTTTGCAACGCTATAAATCCAGCATTAACAAGGCAAACACAAGGATATTTCCAACATTGCAGACATCAGCAGGATCATGATTTTGTGATGACGACTTTTAAATTAAAGCTGAAAATTAAGCGCCGTTCAATGGACTCCCGCATCCGCTTGAACAATAAAAAACTAAAAGCCCCTGAAGTCACTCAACTGTTGGCAGCAAGTTCGCAGCCCTGAAACTAAATAACAGTGATGTAGAAAACATTTTCAGATCACATTAAAGAAATGCTACTCACAACAGCTGAGGAAGTTTTGGGTTATCACCAAAGGAAAATCCAACCGTGAGCCCTCGAATGAAATCTTGGATTTGTGTGATAAAAGGAGAGGACTGAGAAGAAAAGAAGCACTCAAGTGGCGAGGTCTGTGCTCAATATCAGGAAGTTTGAGTGACGTGAGGATAAAAATGCGAGCGGCTAAAGAGGAGTGGATATAACATAAATACAAAAACCATTGAGAAGGATATGCTTACTGGCAATAACAAACAGGCCGACAATACCCCAAATTCTTCACTAAGACCAGCCAATAGAGAGCAAAGGTTGTAGAGGATATGAATGGTAAATTGTTGACGGACAATGAGGAGATTCTCCATAGACGGACGCAATACTGTGATTGTTTATACAATTACCAGCTTTATCCAGATTGCAAAGTGACCAGCACTCCATAGAAGAGGACGAGACCAGTCCGTCAATACTGAAAGAAGAGGTTGAGTTGGAAGTAAAGAACTTAAAACCTGGAAAGTCGCCCGGAATGGTTAATATTCTTTCTGAGCTGATAAAACATGGAGGTGAAGAAACCATCAAAGTCATAACAGCACTATGTCAGAAGATTTGGGAACAAAAAAGTGGCCTAACGAGTGGACTCAGCACAAACAGTAACACCTGTGTCAACATTACCATGAATGGAAATTCACTGGAGGAATTGTCCAGTTTGAAATATAAGCTAAGTAATATTTAACTAATATATATATATATATATATATATATATATATATATATATATATATATATATATATATATATATATATATATATATATATATATATATATATATATAAAGATTGATTGTTCAATACTTAGCTTAACGCCTTACAGCCACATTAAGTTAAAACACCAGTTCCTGTATGATCAATCTATTCTAAAGATTTTACCTCCAACTAGGAAGCAAGGCATCTGGATTGTTGCTGCCATGGCAGCGATGGCCAAATTGTCAAGAATATAGAAGAGCAAAATCAACTTTGCATTTCAAACAAAGTACAGACTGTACAAATCACTGGTAGTCTCCATTCTCCATTTATATGGATGTGAAAATGTTGGAGATACTGAGAGAAGAATCCAATTGTTTGAGAACAAATGCATGAGAAAACTATTGGGAACAAAATACCATAATAATTTGTGCGGAAAAGGGTTGAAAAGGGTGAAATTTTGTGAAAGTCTCCTCGCCACTGATCAAACGGAAAAAATGGCGTGGTTTGGACACATTACAAGGCATAACAGCCGGTGCAAGACCATGGACAAGGTACCGTTGAAGGTAGACGTAGGAGAGGATGCAAACGTGAAAAGCTGGTTGGATAATGTCAAACAATGAACAGTCATAATTGTACCAGAATTGCTGATGGCTGCTGTTGATAGACCGTTGTGGAAAATAGTTATTGTGGCTTCTGCATTAGGATCCGCCCCTACGATTACAAAAAGTCAAGGGGATGATGGTGATGATGATACGATATTAGTCGCAATACGAGCATTCGAACAGGTGGGAAAAAAGCTGATCGAAAAACCTTAGAGAAATGTCCTTCTTCCCGCACTTGTGACATTTAGTTTCCCTAGCTGGGCAACACGACCTGCGGTGTAGATTAAGACCACAAAATGAGGAAGTCAGTCGTAGAGGACTGTCTTTTTTCCCTTTGTTTGGGTCGTTTGAACTGGTTGACTAGTAGGAGTGCGTGTACGTAGTGCAACCTCTGCAACACACTTGTTTGGGGATATGAACAACATTGCTTTCCTGCCATCTCCGATGTATATGCCTGCTTGAGAACAATAGCTAAATCTAGATGTTTATTTTCCAGCAATCTTTGACGGATATAATTCGATTTTAATCCATTTATAAAGGAGTTTCATCATTTGCCTGATCTATTGTCATCGATTGAAAGTCGCAGTCTCGACTTAAGATATTTATTCACTGAAGATCCTGTTCTAACCCTCCTCAGGAAATTGGTGGGTAGTTTCTTATACATTGTAGTAGCCTGGCAAAGATTAGGTTTCATCTCTTCACAAAAATTCTATACAAAATGTCCATGTTACTCTGGTAAGTTTTCCAGTGATAAATATTAGTATATACTGATATGGAAACATGGTGCATTAGCAGGTTAAGTCTGTATCCGTAATCCATATCAATAATAGGAATGGATGAACTGTTTTCCAGTGCAAGCAAGAATCCTTTGAATAATTGTTTCCAATATTGCCAGGCACCAGTAGAAGATGGGTCTGCAGAGTCCAAATTGAGTCATTTTGGTTTTAGGTATTTGTCCATAATGATGTTCAATAAATTGTATTGAAAACCCAGCATTTAGTTCAGTTTAATATGCCTTTATTGAACGTAACTGAAGAGTCTTGCCATTTTGGCTACGACGGCATCACTTACTTATACAAATCATAAGACAGGGGAGGTAATCAGGTTGTCTTACCAGCTTGCATCAACCCATACACATTGATTTCTGATCCATTCACACATCTGCTAACCTGTGCAGGATCTTCCTGTTGCACACTGTTTATGGTTTCCTTCACCATCTGTTTGAGGTGGATGTCAACAGCTTGATCATCCCATCCCTTTTCTGATTGCATTTGCCCAGTTTGATGAATGCACCAGTTGCCACATGCAGCCATCCACACATGGGAAGATGTTCCACCAGTTTCCCAGGAGTTATGACATTAGCAGAGTGTTATGCTCCCCCAGACTTCCAGTTCAAGCATATGAGCCACATACTTTAAAGATTCTGGGTCTTTGCACATCAGCCAATTTTGTCATGATACGTTCTGCAGACATGATGCTCTCATTGACATATACATTATCACCACACATTGGCTTCAATAATGGACTAGAGGTGCCAGGTTGTTGCTGAATCCCAACTGTGTTAGGAAGAACTGCTTCCCTTTGATCATCACTGTTTGATATGGCCACAGTGACTCATGGACATGTACTTGAAGATATGATTTCCATAAGTCAAGTATGGCCATATTTGCTCCTTGTTGGTGCCACACTCGCAGTTTGACTATACATGTTGCAGTTAACACAACAACATGTTCATTGAGTTCATTACAGTCCATCACTGAGCAAATCTTACCTTTGGATGGACCCAGTTTCTTTTCAGCCTATGATATTAGCCAACAATTGGTGATCAATATCTGGAGTTGTTGTTCATAAGCATCCCTAACATTCTTGGAAACAGAGTACTCTGACACCCTGTTGTATAAGTGGGCTGGCACCACACCTGCTGTCCAAATCCTTTGCTGGTGGCTGAATTCCATAGAAAGGTCAGGTTGGTCAATATGAATCACCACACGTTTGTTTGCTGCAGAACTGTATGGCTCTAGTCTGCGTAATATTGATGCCACCTAATGCAGTTATGGCGTCAATTCCGGCAAGCAGGTCAAACCTTAATGGTTTGTTATGCACAATAAGGACTTCAGCTGAGTTGTCACTGTTTGTGTGGATATTAACGATCCCGACACTACAGAATGCCTACATTCTGCCGCCAAACACGTCCACATCCTTCTTGGTCCATGATTGGTATCATCCTACACTAACAATAAACCGAGAGCAACCAGAGTCAATGAGGGCTGATCCCCAATCACCAATACATTGACTACAGGCAGTGCTGCATTTACATCTGAGCAGCGAATGAGACTGGTGCTGATATCAGATCTGTTCTGTGATATATGGCCCAGTT
The DNA here is from genome assembly GCA_903632075.3 of Acanthosepion pharaonis. Classification (NCBI taxonomy): domain Eukaryota; kingdom Metazoa; phylum Mollusca; class Cephalopoda; order Sepiida; family Sepiidae; genus Acanthosepion; species Acanthosepion pharaonis. The sequence goes on from CAHIKZ030004680.1 coordinate 31,746, forward strand.
TGTCACAAAGATAGCAATGTACAGCTTTGTGTCCTTGTCGACTCCCACTTTGTCCAGCTCGTTGACTCAAACAATATCTAGCCAAGTGATTAGCACTACCACATCTGGCAGATGATATTGCTCTGCTGATCATTGATATAAGTCGAATCTGTACCTTCACGAATGCCACAATCAATCCCGCCACTGGCACATCATCCTTCATTATGGCTCTGGCTCATTCTAACAGCTGGCTGACATATAGTGCAAACAATTGAGAGGAAGTGTGAAGTAGCCACCTGACGGGCTCAGGCTACCTTGCTATAAATGCACATATGCAAGTCCATGGTCAGATAAACTACCATGCAAGGTTGACAGCCAGCAGAAGTCTACCAAGTAGACATCCACAGATTCATTTGAATGCATGCACCTGGCTACAAAGTGGTTGTATGCTATGAATGGATCTGTGGCAAAGACAGAACACTAGCTATGTTTTTAATGCTAATCAGATCACAGACCAGTTCAGGCTTTTGGGAACCATTCAATGACAGAGAGACCCCATCTGAGCCATCAGATTCGTTGATTAGTCTCAGATCGAACTTGCTGTCCACTACGTGTGCCAAAATAGCATGTTGCAAAATAGGGCGTGTTGAGGTTGGATGAAACACCAAAACAATTGCTCTCTCAGGAACACAGAGTAACAAGCAGAGAAGGGAAACTGGTGAGAAGAAACAAAAATACAGTGCCTCAGAAACCACAGCACTGACAGCAGCATGCAACTCTAGGAATAAAATACCCAAAGAAATGACTTCACATGAAATCAAATCTTGCCAACTGCCCACTGCTGGTTTTCCCCTAGCTTTTATTGGCATAAGACAGCTGACAAAGACCCAGATCTGGACAAGTTCCAGAGAGAGGCCTGTATCTAAACATGCCAAGCTGTCAATAGGGAAAAACAGGATGTAACTAGTTTTATCTGCATTTGTCTCTGTAGTACTAACTAACACATGCTTGCCACATTCTTTTTTTAAAGATCATTTATTAACTAATTCTCATGATGAGGCCTTTTTCAGAGATTACATTTTTTAATTTACATTTATCTTAAAAAATAAAACTGAACAGATTTTCTTAAAAATTATATAATTTTTTTGAACTTTTTAATATATAAAATAAAATAGGTTTTTAACAGAATTTACATGTAGTTGTGATGAAGATTCATTTAGTGGATGATGAAATCAATGCCCTGAGAAGTGGAAGGCTAAATACCCCAAATTTCTTGCAAAGTAGAAAAAGGTTGCTGATACAATTAAAAACTATGTGATGAAGGAAATAGGCATTACAATGATGTAAGTTTTAGTATGACACAGTATTTATGCTTTGGTAGTAATCTGATTGAAGTTCTGGCATTTATTCTGGACTTGCTGGCAACAAGATGAGGTCTAACCTATTTTGATTTAAATCTCTAAACTTCATAATTTCAAGGAATATAGGGCAACAAAGAAAAGGTCAATAATTTAGTGAATAATAAAAACATTTTCACAAAATTTTATGTTAGCTAAATCAAATTTTTTTTCCTGTTCATTTCATGATACATGAATTGTACATTTTTTATTTACAGGTTTTTGCTTGGTTCTGCAGACTCTTTCCTGACACCAAGATTGAACAATCACGATTAATTAAACAAATTCAGCTAACAGTAATAACTGCTAAAAAGATTTTAGCTGAGAAAGTTCAAGACAACTTTAGAGCCTTTTTAGATTCTTCTCATGAAACTTTTTTTTTATAGCTGATAAACTGACTGCTATAGGAATTAAATCATAGGACAAGATTATTTAAAAGTGTCCCCAGACAAACTGTCTTGACCAATGGAGCAGTTCTTCAACTTCAGCATGATGGTAATGTGGTTAAATCACCTTCTGTCTGCCAGTTACAGTGAAAGGTATTTATCCTTAACAGTAAAACACCTTGTAAAGGAGCATAAAATTAAACAGAAAAATAAAGGACAGAAGCCTCTAGAATTGCAGCAATTTTTTCCTGCACCATTCCAAAAGCATGTTGGCGTACCTCCTCAGGAAACCTCCAAACCGTCCTTCTCAGAACAAAGCAATTAACTTGACAACAGGAAAATTAGTAGATTCATCTTCACATTTTCCACAAAGGAAAGAAGAAAAGACGCTCGGTGATTATGAGTAATTAAATAACTCTATTGAAGAAAGACCACTTCAGCTAACCTTCAGTTACAAGCTCCAAGGGCAATAACTTGTAGTATGACTCCAACATTTACACTGACCAAGTTGATATTGCATCTCCATTTGGTGCTGTGATAATTTTTTTTAACTCCAACAAAGTGCAGAAATTATTATTTCCAATGGCCTTTTCAGATGATATTGCACATAGGATATTAGCCATATCAGAAGTGTATAATTAAAGGTTTGGTTTGTTTTGTTTTACGGCATATCAACCTAAGTGGGTTATTTAATGCCAACAAAATTTTTATTGCTGGTAATATGTTTTTCTTCAAAAATCTATTTCTGGGAATATTTTTCTTTGACGAAATCTATAGCTGGTCATATTTTTTCAAAGAATTTATAGCTGTTTATACTGCTGGTATTTTTTTTTAAGTATTGCTGATAATAATTTTTCCTTCAAAAATTATTGCTCGTAATAATTTTTTTATTACAAAGTATTTCTGGTATTAAAACCTATTTTTACAAAAATTTGGGTGTTAACTATTTGCCCATAGCTGGGACTCTAAAAGGTGCTACCACTCCAGGTCAGGGTGGACCTGGGAACACCAGCAATTAAGAGGTGGTTCCACACTTCTGAAAACGTCCTGATCAGAGACCTTGCTGTTGGACATAGTTTATCGTCTTGCCCAGGATGCAGATGTAGTTTATCGTCATATAATAAAAGGCAATCGGCAAATCACCATTAGGAGAGGAAAAGCAGGAAAACCATTCACCATGTCCAAGAAGTTTTTTCTATCAGTTTTAAACTGAAGAAATTTAAATCACTATTATGAAGTATCTGTTTTCCTTTTGTAAGACAAATGCCTAAATTTTGTAGTCATCATTGTATGTTTCTGCCAAGTTGAAAATTACATAATTTCACAAAATAAGATACATCTATTACAAAATGTACTGATACCACAATGAAAAGAGATTTTGTTAAATTCATCATTCCAAAATTAGTTTCAAGCATGTAATGGATACATTTTTTTATGACAAGTTCAGTGTAACAGGGCACTGACACTATTCAAACAGGCCCAAGACACACACAGACAAACTCGGGAAGAAGCAGGCTCAAAGTTGCCCAAGATAGCATCATAAGTCAGATATAAAGAACACACCCACACTTCCCATGGCCAGAGCAACAACACAGACACATGCATGACAGAAGAGTCAATTGACTGGTCTTTGCTTTAGCATTTGCCACATTTCTCAAATCAGTAAATAGAGAACTTTATTTTGCAGTAAATAGAGACATTTTATTCATGAATTTAAAATTTTTTTTTTTTTATATTCAATAAACATGCTGTTAGTGCATATATTGTATATACTGTATATTGAAGGAGTTCTTATTCCAGCCTTGATTCCCAATGTGGTCCTTGAACACAAAGAGACAAAAGTTTTCACAGTTGAGACTTATTCCTTCTTACCTGCAGTACATAACATATGTAGAAAGGTCTCCACTAACCTTTACTGTCAATCCCCAATATCGTAAGATTTTAGTAAACCATAATCAACCTTTTGGAGATGACACACCAGCTCAAACTGATGAGGGATTATTACTCAACAAAGCTAGCTGAACTAGTGACTGACAGGAAGAAAAGAAAAGATGGGAGAGAAGAGTGTGAGTAGATCACATCAGTACTTTTAAACTGTATTTGTCTTAAATTGTATTTCTTGCTGTTTTTATGTTGTGTATATATAGGTTTTTTTTTTCATAGAAGTGCTTTTGAAAAAGAGATTCATTTGTTGTGCTATGAATTATAGGAAGAACTTAGAAGAAATGAAACTTATATGATCAGTCAAATTTGCCCTTCTGTGTCATATTTTAATTATTTTTGAGAATTTTCAAAATTTTTAGACTGGTCTGATCTAAAAATTATTCATTCCATTAGTGTTATCATTCTTTTACCTATATTACATTTATAAGCATGTTTCACTGGTTTGAAGCCTGCATCTTCAGTTATATACTGTTAAACTTTGAATGGTCATAAAATGTTTGCTGAGATAAATCTGATACCATTTTTCATGGTTTATCAAGGTCTCTATACCTGTAACAAAGTTTAGAAATATTGTGAATAAAATTTTAGTTTGGGATTAAAAGAACCAAAACTTTCATAACTGGTCTAACGCTGTTATCTTGTATACCCTCATATTTCTGTTGTCTGTGTTTAATTTTTTTTTTTTTTAATTATTTCGCCCCAAGCAAGCCACAAAAATACAAGGGGTAACTGAATGTGAAAGAATATGAGAAAAAAGAATGAATTCATAATGTTGGCTGATGTATTCTGATGTGTCTAGCTGCATTTATTGTACTGACAATAAATTTCATCTTTGCCTTACAAACCTGACAATTTTACCATGGTCAACTTGGATAGATCCATTCTCAGTATAATTCAGAAAGCCAAAATAGTTCCAAATTGTTTTTTTCTAATGAAACCTAAGCAACCAGTAATATCAATATAATACTAAAACTCTAATCTTGTGCATAAGTGTGTTTCTGTGTATATGTCCCGGAGATACAGCTTAAACAATATATAATACCCAAACCAATTTAGAAGCATATTGTACCTTGAACTCCTACTGAGTGCAGTACCAAATTTCATTAAAATTAGACAAAGGGTTCTTGAGCTAGGGATGTTTATCTGTTTTTACAGCATTTTTAATAGGACATTCAGTATTTCTTATATCTACACATTCTTATATCAATCTGTGTATATAAGTAAAACACTTGCATATTATATTCCAGCTATTATGTGTGTGAAAAATAATAAAATGCATAATACATTATAACATTATTAAATTTAAATGTACATAACACAACATATATTTTTACATTTCATAGGGCATGTGGATGTGGTGTAATGGTTAGAAAGCTTGTCTTGCTAGATCAGTTGCAATTGAGTAGTGAGTTCGATTCTCACTGGGTGCACCGAACTTTCAGCCTTGTGCCACATCTAAGGTGTGGCTAGAAAATCACTATTTATACAATTCATTACACTACATTAGAACTTTTTTTTATAAACAAATATCTTGGATGTTTGGTAATTACTTATAGGTGAAGATGCTATGTAGGTGTGTCATTATAAAATGTAATCTGTATGGTTGGAAAATTTTGACACATGACTATGGTTAATGCCATGTATGTGTTATGTATTTTCAAATAAATGTGAAGAAGAAAAAAGTATAATAAAATATAATTATTAGTTTGAAAAAAAATTACATAGAAAAAAAAATGAACTAAGTGCACAAAAAGGAAGCATCTATACTTTATTCCAATAAGTATGAAT
>CAHIKZ030004681.1:0-15671 GCA_903632075.3 Acanthosepion pharaonis
AAGAAACAAAGAACAAGAGGAAAGAAACAAAAGAAACAAAGAAAAAGAAGGAAAGAAAAAAGGAAAGAAAAAGAAAAAAAAAAAACAAAGAAAAAGGAAAGAAATAAAGAAACAAAAGAATGAGAGGAAAGAAATAAAGAAACAAAGAACAAAGGAAAGAAATAAAGAAACAAAGAAAAGGAAAGGAAAGAAACAAAGAAAAAGGAAAGAAATAAAGAAAAAGAAAAGAAAGAAAGAAAAAGAACAAGAGGAAAGAAATAAAGAAACAAAGAATGAGAGGAAAGAAAAAAGAAACAAAGAACAAGAGGAAAAAAAAAAAGAAAAAAAAGAATGAGAGGAAAGAAATAAAAAAAAAGAGGAAAGAGGAAAGAAATAAAGAAACAAAAGAAAAAAAGGAAAGAAAGAAAGAAACAAAGAACAAGAGGAAAGAAAAAAAAAAAAAAAGAATGAGAAGAAAAGAAAAAAGAAAAGAAAGAAAAAAAAACAAAGAACAAGGAAAGAAAAAAAGAAACAAAGAATGAGAGAAAAAGAAAAAAAAAAGAACAAGAGAAAGAAATAAAGAAACAAAAAACAAGAGGAAGAAATAAAGAAACAAAGAACAAAGGAAAGAGAAATAAAAAACAAAGAAAGAAAGAGGAAAGAAATAAAAGAAAAGAAAAAAAAGAAAGAAGGAAAGAAAAAAAAGAATGAGAGGAAAAAAAAAAAGAAAATAAAGACAAGAAAAGAAATAAAAGAAACAAAGAACAAAGGAAAGAAATAAAGAAAAAAAAACAAAAAAAAAAAAAAAAAAGAATGAGAGGAAAAAGAAAGAAACAAAGAAAAGAAAGAAAGAAAGAAAAAAAGAATGAAAGAAGGAAAAAGGAAACAAAAAACAAAAGAAAGAAATAAAGAAAAAAGGAAAGAAAGAAAAGAAACAAAGAACAAGAGGAAAGAAATAAAGAAAAAAAGAAAGGAAAGAAAGAAAGAAACAAAGAACAAGAGGAAAGAAGGAAAAAAAAAAACAAAGAATGAGAGGAAAAGAAAAAAGAAAGAAAAGAAAAGAAAAGAAAAAAAGAAACAAAGAATGAAAGGAAAGAAAAAAGAAAAAAGAAAAAGAGGAAAAAAAGAAATAAAGAAATAAAGAAACAAGAAGAAAAAAAGAAAAAAAAAAAAAAGAAAAAGAGGAAAGAAATAAAGAAAAAAAAAACAAGAGGAAAGAGGAAAAAGAAACAAAGAACAAGAGGAAAGAAAAAAGAATGAAAGGAAAAGGAAAAAAAAAAGAAAAGAAAGAAAAAAAAAAAAATGAAAAAAAAGAAAAAGAGGAAAGAAATAAAAGAAAAAACAAAAACAAGAGGAAAGAAAGGAAAAAAAACAAAAGAAAAGAGGAAAGAAAAAAAAAACAAAGAAAGAGGAAAGAAAAGAAAGAAACAAAGAAAGAGGAAAGAAATAAAGAAACAAAGAACAAGAGGAAAGAAATAAAGAAACAAAGAACAAGAGAAAGAAAGAAAGAAAGAAAGAAAAAGAGGAAAGAAAAAAAAAACAAAGAAAAGAAAAAAAAAAAGAAACAAAGAAAAGAGGAAAAAAAAAAGAAAAAAGAAAGAGGAAAGAAATAAAGAAAAAAAGAAAAGAAAAAAAAAAGAAAGAAAGAAAAAAAAAAAAAAAAAAAAGGAAAGAAATAAAGAAAAAAAGAAACAAAGGAAAAAGAAATAAAAAACAAAGAACAAGAGGAAAGAAATAAAAAGAAAGAATGAAAGGAAAAAGAAAAAAAGAATGAAAGAAAAGAAAAAAGAAACAAAGAACAAGAGGAAAGAAAGGAAAGAAAAAAAGAAAAGAGGAAAGAAAAAAGAAAAAAAGAAAAAGGAAAGAAATAAAGAAAAAAGAAAGAGAGGAAAAAGAAAGAAAAAAGAACAAGAGGAAAGAAAAAAGAAAAAAGAAAGAAGAGGAAAGAAATAAAGAAACAAAAGAACAAGAGGAAAGAAATAAAGGAAAAAAAAGAAAGAAAGAAAGGAAAAGAAAAAAAGAAGGAAAAAGAAAGAAAGGAAAGAAATAAAAAAAAAAGAAAAGAAAGAAATAAAAAAAAAGAAAAAAAAGGAAAGAAAAAAAGAAAAAAAGAACAAGAGGAAAGAAAAAAGAAAAAAGAAAAAGAGGAAAGAAAGGGGAAAAGAAAAGAAAGAAAAAAGAAAGAAAGAAAAGAAAAAAAGAAAAAAAAAAGAAAAAGAAACAAAACAAGAAGAAAGAAAAAAAAAGAAAGAAAAAGGAAAAAATAAAGAACAAAGAACAAGAGGAAGAAAATAAAGAAAAAAAAGAAAAGAGGAAGAAAAAGAAAAAAGAAAGAGAAAAAAGAAAGAAGAAACAAAGAAAAAGGAAAGAAAAAGGAAAAAAGAAAGAGGAAAGAAAAAAGAAAAAAGAAAAGAGAAAAAGGAAAAAGAAAAAAAAAAAAAAAAAAAAATAAAGAAAAAAGAAAAGAAAAAAAAAAAAGAAAAAAGAAAAGAAAAAAAAAAAAAAAAAAAAAAGAAAGAAAAAAGAAAAAGGAAGGAGGAAAAAAAAAAAAGGAAAAAAAAAAAAGAGGAAGGAAAAGAAGAAAAAACAAAGGAAAAAGAAAAAAAAAAAAACAAAGAAAAAGAAAAAAGAAAAAAAGAAGAAAGAAAAGAAAAAAAAAAAAAAAGAAAAAAGAAATAAAAGAAACAAAGAAAGAAAGAAAACAAAGAACAAAAAAAGAAAGAAAAAAAGAAAAAAAAAGAAAAAACAAAAAAAAGGAGGAAAGAAATGAAATGAAAGGAAAAAAAAAAAAAAAAAAAGACAAAGGAAAAGAAAAAAGAAAAAAGAAAAGGAAAGAAAAAAGAAACAAAGAAAAGAAAGAGAAAAAAGAAAAAAGAAACAAAGAAATGAGAAAAAAAAAAAAAGAAAAAAAGAAAAGAGGAAAGAAAAAAAAAAAAAAAAAGAGGAAAGAAAAAAAAAAAAAGAAAAAAAAATAAAGAAAAAAAGAAAAATAAAGAAAAAAGAAATAAAAGGAAAGAAAACAAAGAAACAAAGAAAAAGAGGAAAGAAAGAAAGAAACAAAGAATGAAAGGAAATGAAATAAAGAAACAAAGAACAAAGGAAAGAAAGAAAGAAAAAAAGAAGAAGAGGAAAAGAAAAAAAAGAAACAAAGAAAGAGGAAAGAAAAAAGAAAAAAAAAAGAAAGAAAAGAAATAAAAAGAAAAAAGAAAAAAGAGGAAAGAAAAAAAGAAACAAAGAAAAGAGGAAAGGAAAAGAAAAAAAGAAAAGAGAAAAAAAAAAAGAAAAAAGAATGAAAAAAAAAAAAAAAAGAAAAAAAGAAAAGAGGAAAGAAACAAAGAAAAAGAATGAGAGGAAAAAAAAGAAACAAAAAAAGAGGAAAGAAATAAAAAAAAGAAAAAGGAAAGAAAAAGAAACAAAAAAACAAGAAAAAAAAAAGAAAAAAAAAGAAAAGAGAAAAAGAAATAAAGAAAAAAAAAAGAGGAAAAAAATAAAGAAAAAAAAACAAGAGAAAGAAAAAAGAAAAAAAGAATGAGAGGAAAGAAAGAAAGAAACAAAGAAAAAAAGAAAAAAAAAAAGAAGGAAAGAAAAAAAGAAAAAAGAAAAAGAGGAAAGAAAACAAAGAAACAAAAAAATGAGAGGAAAGAAATAAAGAAAAAAGAAAAAAAAGGAAAAGAAAAAAAAAAAAAGAAAAAAAAAAGAAAGAAAAAGAAAGAAAAGAAAAAAAAGAGGAAAAAAAAAAAAAAAAGAATGAGAGGAAAGAAAGAAAGAAAAAAAAAGAAAGGAAAAGGAAAGAAAAAAAGAAAAAAAAGAATGAGAAAAAGAAAAAAGAAAAAAAGAACAAAGGAAAAACAAAAAAAAAGAAAGAGGAAAGAAAAAGAAACAAAAGAGGAAAGAAAAAAAAAGAAACAAAGAATGAAGGAAAGAAATAAAAAGAAACAAAAAGAACAAGAGGATTGAAACAAAAAAAAAAAGAATGAGAGGAAAGAAAAAAAGAAACAAAGAATGAGAGGAAAGAAAGAAAGAAACAAAGAAAAGAAAAAAGAAATAAAGAAAAAAAAAGAAAGGAAAGAAATAAAGAAAAAAGAAACAAAAGGAAAGAAAAAAGAATGAAAAGAATGAGAGAAAAGAAGGAAAAGAAGAAAAAGAAGAAAAGGAAAGAAAAAAAAACAAAAAAGAATGAGAGGAAAGAAAAAAGAAAAAAAAAAAAGAAAGAAAAAAAAAAAAGAAAGGAAAAAAAAAAACAAAGAATGAGAGGAAAGAAATAAAAGAAACAAAGAAACAAAGGAAAGAAAGGAAAAAAGAAAAGAAAAGAAAAAAAAAGAAAGAAGAGAGGAAAGAAACAAAAGAAACAAAGAAGAAGAGGAAAGAAAAAAAAAGAAAGGAAAAAGAAAAAAAAAAGAAAGAAAAAAAAAAAAAGAAAAAAGAAAAGAGGAAAGAAAAAAAAAAGAATGAAAAGAAGGAAAAAAAAAACAAAGAAAAAGGAAAAAAAGAAAGAAACAAAGAAAAAAGAAAAAAAAAAAACAAAGAAAAGAGAAAAGAAATAAAGAAACAAAAACAAAGGAAAGAAATAAAGAAAAAAAAACAAGAGGAAAGGAAAGAAACAAAGAAAAAGAAAGAAAGGAAAAAAAAAGAAAGAAAGAAGGAAAGAAAGAAAAAAAAAAACAAGAGGGAAAAAGAAAAAAAGAAAGAGGAAAGAAGAAAAAAAAAGAATGAAGGAAAAAATAAAAGAAAAAAGAATGAAAAAGAAAAAGAAACAAAGAACAAGATTTTGAAGAAAAAAAAAAAAAAAGAACAAGAGGAAAAAAAAAAGAAACAAAAAAAAAGAATGAAAGGAAAGAAACAAAAAGAAGAAGAAAAAAGGAAAGAAAAAAAAAAAAACAAAGAAAAAAAGAAAGAAGGAAAGAAACAAAGAAAAAAGAAATGAGGAAAGAAATAAAAAACAAAGAAAGAGGAAAGAAAAAGAAAAAAGAAAGAGGAAAGAAAGAAAAAGAAAAAAAAAAAGAGGAAAGAATTAAAGAAAAAAGAAAAACAAAAAAAAAAAAGAAAAAGAAACAAGAGAAAAGAAACAAAAGAAACAAAGAAAGAGGAAAGAAATAAAGAAACAAAGAATGAAGAGGAAGGAAAATAAAAGAAAGAAAATGAGAGGAAAGAAATAAAGAAACAAAGAAGGAAGAGGAAAGAAAAGAAACAAAGATAAAGAGGAAAGAAAGAAAGAAAAAAAGAATGAGAAAAAAAAGGAAAAAGAAGAGAAAAAGAAAAAGAAAGAAAAAAAAAAAAAGAAATAAAGAAACAAAGAATGAGAGGAAAGAAAAAAGAAAAAAGAAAGAGGATTGAAATAAAAAAAAGAATGAAAAAAGAAATAAAGAAAAACAAGAATTGGAAGAAGGAAAAGAAGAAACAAAAAAGAAAGGAAAGAAAAGAGAAACAAAAAAAAGAAAAAATGAAGAAAAGAAAAGGAAAAAAGAATGAGAGGAGGAAAGAAAGAAGAAACAAAGAATGAGAGGAAAGAAATAAAGAAAAAAGAAGAAAGGAAAGAAAAAAAGAAAAAAGAATGAAGAGAAAGAAACAAAGAAAAAGAAAAGAAAAGGAAAGAAAGAAAAAAAACAAAGAAAGAACAAAAAAGAAATGAAAAGGAACAAAAAAAGAGGAAAGAAGGAAAGAAAAGAAAGGAGGAAAAAAAAAGAAAGGAAAGAAAAAAAGAAAAAAAAAATGAGAAAAGGAAAGAAGTGAAACAAAGAAGAAAAAAAAGAAAAAAACAAAGAAGAAGAAAAGAAAAAAAGAAAAAAGAAAAAAAGAAAAGAAGAAAGGAAACAAAGAACAAGAGGAAAGAAAGAAAGAAAAAAAGAATGAAGGAAAGAAATAAAAGAAAAAAGAAGAAAGGAAAAAGAAAAGAAACAAAAAAGAAAAAAAAGAAATGAAAAAAAAAAAAGAAAGAAACAAAGAAAAAGAGAAAAGAAAGAAGGAAAAAAAAAAAAAAGGAAAGAAAAAAAAAAGAAGAATGAAGAATGAAAGGAAAGAAAAAAGAAAGAAAGAAAATAAAGAAAAAAGAAAAAGAAAAAAAAAGAAAAATGAAGAAAGGAAAAAAAGAAAAGAATGAAAGAAAAAAAGAAAGAAACAAAGAACAAGAAAAAAAAGGAAAAAAAAAAGAAAAGAAAAAGAGAAAAGAAATGAAAAAACAAAAGAAATGAAGAGGAAAAGAAACAAAGGAAAAAGAAAACAAAGGAAAAAAGAAAAGAAAAAAAGAAAAAACAAAAGAAAAAAAAGAAAAGAGAAGAAAAAAAGAAAAAGAAATAATGAAACAAAGGAAAATGAAGAAAAGAAGAGAAATAAAGAAAAAAGGAATGAAGAAAAAATAAAGAAAGAAGGAAAAAAAAAAGAAAAGAGGGAAAGAAAACAGAAGGAAGAGGAGGAAAAGGAAAAAATGAAGAAAGTTAAATAAAGAAAAAAGGAAAACAAAGAAGGGAAAAAGAAAAGGAAAAAAAGGCAGGAAGAAAAAAAAGAAACAAAGGAATGAAGAAAATGAGAAAGAAAAAAAGAGAAACAAAAATAAAAGATTGGAAAATGAAGAAACATAAGGAAAAAAAAAGAGAGAAAAAAATTAAAGAAAAAAAAAGAAAAGATGAAGGAAAAGGGAAAATGAAGAAGAAAAGAATTGAAACAAAGGACAAAAGAAGAAGGAAAAAAGGAAAAAGAAAGTTCATTCTAACCTTTAAATTTTCCAAAGAGGAGTTTGAATTTAAGAAAGGGAAAGAGAAAAAGAAGGCAAAATGAAGAGGCAAAGGAAATGAAGGAAAAAAGGAGGGTGAAAGAGAAGAAAAAAAAAAAGGAGAAAAAGGAAAAAGAAAGAAAGAAAAAGAGAAAATAAAGAAGAAGGAAGAAAAGGCATTAAAAGGAAAGAAGGAAAAAAAAGGAAAGAAAGAAGAAAGAAAAAGTGAAGGAGAAGAGGGAAATGGAAAAGGAAGAAAAAAGAAAGAAAAAAGAAATGAAGAAAAGGAAGGAAAAGAAGAGGATTGAAGAATAAGAGAAAAAGAAGGAATGAGGAGGAAAATGAAGAAAGGGTAAAGAAAATGAAAGAAAAAAAGGAAAGAAGAGAATGAGGAGAAGAAGGAAACGTTGATAAAAAAAAGAAAAAAAAAAATGAAAAGGACAAAAAGAAAGAAAAGAAAGAGAAATAAAAAAAAAGGACATGAAGAGTCATGTAAAGAACAGATGAAGGAAAGGAGGAAAATGAATGGGAAGAGGAAAAAGAAAGGTATGAGAAATAAAAAGGAAAATGAAAAATAAGGAAAAACAAAATAAAGAAAAGTAGAGAAAATGAAGGAAAGAAAAAAGAAAGGGTAAGAGAAAAAAGAAGAAAAGGACATGAAGAGCAAAAGGAAAGAAGGAAAAGGAGGAAAAGAGGTAAGAAAGAAGGGGAAAGAAGAAAAGAAGAAAGGGAAGAGAAACAAAGAAGAAGAAGGAATGAAGAGGGAAAGGAAATGAAGAAAAGAGGTAAAGAAAATTAAAGGAATAGAGGGGAAATGAAGAAAGGGGAAGAAAAAAGAAAAAGGAAATGAAGAGGAAGAAGAAATGAAGGGAAAAAGGGGAAGAAAAAGTAAAAGAAAATTGAAGGAATAGGAGGGAAAATGATTTCTGCAGAGAAATAAAGAAAAAAAGGAAATGAAGAAAATCAAGAAAAAGGAAAAGATTCAAGAAAGAAAAAAGAAAAATGAAGGAATAGGGAGGAAAATGAAGAAAGGGTAAGAGAAATAAAGAAAATTCAAGGACATGAATCATTAAGGAGAAAGAAGGGAAAAGGAGGCAAGAAAGAGTGTAAAGAAAAAATGAAGGAAAAGGAAAAGGAAAATGAAGAACTAAGAGAAATTGTTGAAAATAAAATATAAGGAAGAGGGAAAAATTAAAATTATTGAAAAAGAAAGAGTTTAGATTAAAGGGAAATAAAGAAAATGAAGAAAGAAAAAGAGAAATAAAGAAATAAGGACATGAAGAGGCAGGGAAATGTTAGAAGGAAAAAGGAAAGAAGAAAGAGTTGAAGAAAATTGAAGGAATGGTGGAGAAAAATGAAGAAAGGGTAAGAGAAATAAAGAAGAAGGACATGAAGAGGCATAAGGAAAACAAAGGAAAAGGAGGCAAGAAAAAGGTAACATTCGTGAAGGAATAGGAGGAAAATGAAGAAAGGGCAAGAGAAATAAAGAAGGAAGGACATGAAAAAGAAGAAATGAAGAGAAAGAAGGGGAACGGACATAAGAAGAAAAGTGTAAAGAAAATTGAAGGAATGGGAGGAAAATGAAGAAAGGGTAAGAGAAATAAAGAAACAAGGACATGAAGAGGCATAAGAAAGTTAGAAAAAAAGGAGAATGAAAGAGTAAAAGAAAAATGAAGGAATAGGAGGGAAAATGAAGAAAGGGTAAGAGAACTTTAAAAGAACTCAAGGACAATGAAGAGAAATAAGGAAAGAGAAGGAAAAAGGAGAGTGAAAAGTTGAAAAGAAAAATGAAGGAATAGGAGGAAAATGAAGAAAGGGTAATTAAAAAAGAAAGAAGGACAACCTTAAACAATAAGAAGGAATTAAAAAGGGAAAAGGAGGCAAGAAAGAGTGTAAAGCTCTTCTTGAAGGTTAGGAAAGGGAAAAAGAAGAAAGGGGAAGAGAAATAAAGAATTCCAAGGACATTTTAAGGTTTAAGCAGATGAAGAAAAAAAGGGAGGCAAAAGTTTGAAAAGAAAATGAAGGAATAGGAGAAAAATGAAGAAAGGGTAAGAGAAATAAAGAAACAAAGGAAATTTTTTTTATAAAGAAAGTAAGGAAGGAAAGGAGAAAAGATTTTAAGAAAAAAGAAAAATGAAGGATTAGGGAGGAAAATGAAATTAAAGAAATAAAAGCCCAAGGATTTTTTATGAAGGAAACAAGGGAAAAAAAAAAATGAGTTTCTTTTGTTTGAAAAGTAAAGAAAATGAAGGAATAGGAGGAAAATGAAGAAAGGGTAAGAGAAAAAAAAGAAAACAAGGACATGAAGAGGCATAAGGAAAAGAAGGGAAAAAGGAGGCAAGAAAGAGTGTAAAGAAAATTGAAGGAATAGGAGGAAAATGAAGAAAGGGTAAGAGAAATAAAGAAACCAAGGACATGAAGAAAATAAGGAAAGAAGGGAAAAATTTAAAAAGAAAGAGTGTAAAGAAAATTGAAGGAATAGGAGGAAAAATGAAGAAAGGGTAAGAGAAATAAAGAAACCAAGGACATGAAGAAAAAAATAAGGAAAGAAGGGAAAAAAGGAGGCAAGAAAGAGGTAAAGAAAATTGAAGGAATAGGAGGAAAAATGAAGAAAGGGTAAGAGAAATAAAGAAACAAGGACATGAAGAGGCAAAGGAAAGAAGGGAAAAGGAGGCAAGAAAGAGTGTAAAGAAAAAGAAGGAATAGGAGGAAAATGAAGAAAGGGAAGAGAAATAAAGAAACAAGGACATGAAGAGGCATAAGGAAAAAAAGAAGGGAAAAGGAGGCAAGAAAGAGTGTAAAGAAAACTGAAGGAATAGGAGGAAATGAAGAAAGGGTAAGAGAAAAAAAAAACCAAGGACATGAAGAGGCATAAGGAAAGAAGGAAAAAGGAGGCAAGAAAAAGAGTGTAAAAGAAAAATGAAGGAATAGGAGGAAAATGAAGAAAGGGTAAGAGAAATAAAGAAAGAAGGACATGAAGAAAAATAAGGAAAGTCAGAAGGAAAAGGTGGCAAGAAAGAAAAGAAAATGAAGGAATAGGAGAAAATGAAGAAAGGGTAAGAGAAATGAAAAAAAATGCAAGGACATGAAGAGGCAGAATTAAAATTAATGAAAATTTTTCCATTTTCATTATTTTTTTAAAAAAATCTAATAGGAAAACTAGAAAACTAAAATCCTAAATTATCTTAGAAATAAAAGCAAATTTCAAAGACATCGAAGAGGCCGATGGCAAATGAAAGTAGAGGACTGAAAAAACTAGAACTTAGAAAACTAAAACCAAGATATCTTGAATTAACCAATGAAAATAAAAGCTTATCTAATTACACAAATCAACAAAATCTATAAGAGTTATCAAAAGGAAAAATTCAAACAAGATATATATAAAAAAGCAGGATGAAGGACAGAAAGGTAACAAGTTTCTCATTGACTGTAATCTTATCCGAATGTAAAAAATGAAGGAACTGAAAGGAAAATTGAACTTTCTGTAAGAAATTGAATTACAGTACCCAGGCATCTATTGAACTTTTGCTTAGAAAAGTATGTTTCAGTTTATTCATTTAATAATTTGTTATAAAAAAAAAACAAATTACTGTACATATGTTCATGTTCTAAAATTCATCAACGTTTTCTTTTGCCATTAAATCTGTAAAATATAATCCATGTATCTGTACTAATATGGAAAGAATGATGATTTTCAATAATATATACATATGATTTGGAATGCACCTTTTGATTCGGACAATCTTGTAAAGGTGGGGTATGACATTCTAACATATGGTGAAAAAGAAAAATTGGACAAAAAAGGTTGAGAACTACTTCTAGAATGTCACCATACATACAGACGGACTATACACCAATAGGGCCTGATATGTAAATAAAAACTGTAAAAAAAAATTACGTGATATCCCATCCAAGTAGCCATCCCGTTTGGGAAAAAATGTCTCAAAAAGAAAATTTGACAAAAATTCAAAAAAAAATTGCAAAAATGAATTTAAAAAAATAAAAAAAATAAAAATAAAAAAAAAAATAAAAATAATAAAAAAAAAAAAAAATAAAGAAGAAAAATGAAAAATAAAAAAAAAAAAGGAAAAAAGAAAAATAAAAATAAAATTAAATAAAAAAGCATATAAAAAGGTTATAAAAAATTAGAAAAAAAAAAAAAAACATTTTTAATGAATGTTACCTACACTCACGGCAAAAAATGATTTTGTTATATAAAATGTAGATTACATATATATATATATATATATAAATATATATATAAATGTGTATGTGTGTGTGTGTGATGTGTGTGTGTGTTTTAGACAAATGTCAATGGACGATGTTTTAAAATATTTTTCCATGAATGCCAATGATCTGCCTTATTTTTTATATATTCAGTTCTCACACTTTGACAAAAAACCATAGTTGAATTTAATTTTCATAAAATAATTTACACTTTCTTTTGAAACATTGAAAGGATTCAGTTTGACATTCTGACCAAAAGAGAAGGAAAATGGCTGAAACAATAATAAATACAGTGACAAAGACACTATAAATTGTGAATAACATAAATATGTGTGTGTGCTATATGTTAAAACGTTGAAAAAAAAATGAAATAAATATATATATATAAAAAAAATATGTTTTTGAATAATTTTGTATAAGCAGTTGATATTTTCTTTGATAATAAAATAATTAATATTAATTGTTTAGTGCGGTCAGATGTTTGAAGAATAGTGAAACTTAGCTAACTTTTACTTGAATAGATTACATTATAGAATACGTTTTGTGTGACTCTAAAGAAATCATTCATGTCTACATTTAAAACAACCAACAATTTTTTATAGAATTAGCTAAGATTCAATTTGAGTTGGCTCAGAGAGAGACAAACAGATGACTAAATACAAAGACAAGACTGAAAGGTTCATAGAGGTAAAATATTTATTTTTTCCAAGTTAATATAAAATATATATAAATATAAAAGATATATATATAGGGGCACAATCAAACAACTCATATCCATTCAATCAGACACTGAAACACTGCTTAATAAATCCAAAAAATCAACATTTTCAATTTGCCAAAGTGAAAAAGAGTGAGCAATGTTGAGGGGGAAAGTTAGGAAAAAATGAGAATAAAAAATTCATTCACTTTAAACAAAATGTTTTAAAATTATTTTTTTTATATTTTAAAAAAAAAAAAAAAAAAAAAAACAATTTAAAAACGAAAAATTCCACTGATGAAAGACAAAAATAACGATTAGAAAAAAGGAAAATTTAAAATGAATAAAGGTGCAAAAAAAGAAAAATGCGGAAAATTCAAATAAAGAAGGGGGAGAAATAAATAAAAGCAAGGCACAGAAAGAAGAGAGAAAATTCAAAAAATATTCTCTGCCCAAAAAACAGAAATTTTATTTACTAATAATTTTTTTTTTCTTCTCTTAAACAACGAATAATCGAAAAAAATGAAAAAATAACACCCAGTTAATAATCCCCAAAATTTTGAAAATAGAAATTTAAATAACAGAAAAGCTCTTTTCATTAAAATCTTATTTTAGTGGCTAAAAAAAGAAATAGATGCCAAATTTTTTTCAAAATATTTATTGTAAAAATAAATAGATAAATCCATCAAATGTAATCGAAAAAAGAAGTAAAATGAAAGATGAAGGAGAAAAGAAGTTTAATTATCTAATCAAATGATATTCTAAAAAAATACAGTCAAAAAAAAAGGGGGGGAACTCAGGTTAAAGTGTTCTGACAAATTTTCCAGAAAGAAAATGAACAAGATGGTAAAGAAAAAGAAAAAAACAAAATAAACAAAGAAAAAAAAAACAAACAAAAAGAAAAAAAACAATGGGAAAAGTTAAAGAAAAAAACCTAAATACATGGACATGTAAGATTAAACAAAAAGACAACATCAAAAGAAAAAACAAGAAAGAAAAAATAAAGTAGAGGATGAAAAATACGGAAAAATCAAACGATGAATATTTGAAAAATCAAAAATGAAAAATGAAAACATGAATAAATAATTAAATAAAAAGATGAAAATTTGAAACATACCGAAAAATAAAACAATAAATAATGGAGGAAACACAAAAATACACATCAAACACACAAAAAGAACAGAACAAGCAAACCTCTGAAAACTCACTAAGAAAACAAATATTAAAAAAAAAATGAACGAAATCCAATACAGGAGGAAAACCATAAAAGAGGAAAAAGGGAGAGAGGGGAGTAAAAAAGTTTTAAAATACGAAAGGTCAAGGGAAATTTGAAAAAATAAAGGGAGAGATAGGAAAAAAAAATACAGTAAAACAATAGGGACGAGGGAGGCTAAAAATACAGAAGGGAATGAGAGGAGGAGAGAAAAAAGGAGACTACTCCAGGAGAATACAGAAATAAGAAGGATGTAGAGAGAGAGGAGGAGAAAATAGGAGAAAAAATCAAATGATGAATACGAAAAAAAGAAAGAGAAGAAAGGAGAGAAATGAGGAACACAAGAGACCCTCACAAAAAATAATCAATCTGAATATTCAAGAAAATACAAAAATACCAGGAGAATATACAGAAAAATTTAACAATACCCAAAAAAGAAAAATCAAGACATTTTAAATAAATTTTTATTAATTCAGAATATAGTAACAGGAAATTGAGGAAAATAGGAAAATGCATAAAAATATGAAACGATTATTTCAGTTTAAATTAATTTAAAAAACGGAAAAAAATAAACGATGAAAATGTCAAAAACTGGAAAAATGTTGTGTTGAATGTTTATTCAAAAAAAAGATGATTGAAAAACATAAACCAGAAGGGGTTAAACAGAACATCTTAGTAAACAGGAAACAAAATAATACGGGAAAATCAAAGTCTGAAACTCCTTTGAAGGAGAAAAATATTTGAAAAGCAGCAAAAGAGAAAAACAGTAAAAAAAAATTTTAATGCAAAACAAAAAAAAAAAGGAAAAAAAAAAAAAAAAATATTTGTTCAAGCAATGAATAAAAGAATGTAAAAAATTAATTTCTAAAATATTGAGAAAAAAACAAAAATTTTTTTTATGATCAACCAGTGGTTTTTTCAAATCCTACAAAAAAAATTTTTTGACGAAATGAAAAACAGTGTATAAAATTATCAGCAATAATAAACCCTGCTGGAAAAAAAAAAAAAAAAGACAAATGTAGGGGCTAAGGGTTCAAAGCATGCTATGATCAAAACAGTGGTTTTTCCTACAAAGAGGGACACAAAAAAAACTCCTAAAGGGAAAGTGTGAAAAATTGAAAGATATAATATAAACTGTTAAAAAAAAAAAAACTGGTTTGAAAACAAAACAGGACATCTATTTCAAAACAACAAAAACCACTAAAAATAATGTTTTGAATAAAACGCCAGAAAAAAAATGTAAATTTAATT
Source organism: Acanthosepion pharaonis (assembly GCA_903632075.3). Classification (NCBI taxonomy): domain Eukaryota; kingdom Metazoa; phylum Mollusca; class Cephalopoda; order Sepiida; family Sepiidae; genus Acanthosepion; species Acanthosepion pharaonis. The sequence goes on from CAHIKZ030004681.1 coordinate 14,074, forward strand.
AAAGGGCATGGTGAAAGACAAATACAAAAGGACAATGAAGGGAAAACTGGTTTGTTCCAGGTTTGAAACATGATTGCAGCGATCAATATGCCTCTGCTCCAGCAAAGAGAAACGCAACTTGAAAGGATGGAACAGGTGTTTCAAAAACAAATCAAAACGCAAAAGCACTGCTAAAAAAACATCAACAAAAAAGGGATTAGAGAGAAAAAATTCAATGCAATAAATAAACATCAGTGAATTTCTATGAAGCAGGGGCAAATCTGAAGTGGGACATTTAAAAGATGAACCTGAGAAAAAAAGAAAAAAAAAAATCAATAGAAATAAAAAAAAAAATAAAGGAAACAAAAGAAACATAGTATAATTTTATCAGATTTATACATAGATTGAGTAAAATTCAATGCAAAAAAGGCAATGGTATTTCTAAAGTAATCTTAAAAGAATTCTTGTTAAAATTTAAAATGCAACTGTGAATAGTGGGAAAAAAATCAAGCTGGTAGATGAATAAAAATTGTACTGATTACAAGTGCAACATTTGGAAAAATGCAAAATTTATACATTTAAATCAAAGAACAAAAAAAAAAAAAATGGGTTTTTAATTATTCAACTAAAAAAGCAATTTAAAATTATTTAAATTTAGAATGCCAAGTGATGTGTTTACAACTACATCCATGCAAAAATATACATAAAAAGATATAAACCCAAAAACAAAAAGTGAATAAAAAAATTAACAAAAAAAAAAAAAATGAAGACACAAAACTTGTTGATTTTAGAGGTCACAAAAAGAAAAAAGAAAAAGAAAAAGACACAACCCAAAAAAAAAAAAAGACAAAAAGACAAAAAAAAAAAAAAAAAAAAAAAAAAGAGACACAAAACAAAAAAAAAAAAAAAAAAAAAAAAAAAAAAAAAAAAAAAAAAAAAAAAAAAAAACAAAACCAGAAAAAAAAAAAAAAAGAAAAAAGAGACACAAACCAAAAAAAGAAAAGAAAAAAAAAGAAAAAAAAAAAACAAAAAAACAAAAAAAAAAAAAAAAAAAAAAAACCAAAAAAAAAAAAAGGAAAAAAAAGACAAAAAACAAAAAAAAAAAAAAGGAAAAAAAGAGACACAAAACCAAAAAAAAAAAAAAAGGAAAAAGAGACACAAAACCAAAAAAAAGAAAAAGGAAAAAAGAGACACAAAAAAAAAAAAAAAAAAAGAAAAAAAAAGAGACACAAAACCAAAAAAAGAAAAAAGGAAAAAGAGACACAAAAGAGAAAACAAAAAAAAAAGAATAGGGAGGGAAATGAAGAAAGGGGAAGAGAAATAAAGAAACTAAGACATGAAGAGGCATAAGGAAAGAAGGGAAAAGGAGGCAAGAAAAGGTAAAGAAAAATGAAGGAGAGGAGGGAAATGAAGAAAGGGGAAGAGAAAGAACAAGGACATGAAGAGGCATAAGGGAAAGTTAGAAGGGAGGCAGGAAAGAGAATGACGAGAAAATTGAAGGAATAGGAGGAAAATGAAGAAAGGGTAAGAGAAATAAAGAACTAAAGGACATGAAGAGGCATAAGGAAAGAAGGAAAAAGGAGGCAAGAAAGAGTAAAGAAAATTGAAGGAATAGGAGG
>CAHIKZ030004682.1:0-23755 GCA_903632075.3 Acanthosepion pharaonis
ACATCACATGCAATAAAATCTTCTGTCACCTACGATCTTCAAAAAGTTTAAATGCAACATCAATCTTCTATCTTCTTGAACCCTGTTCTTTTATTATTGTTTCTCCTCACTAACGTTTTATTATCATCTTTTACTAACTACACAGTGTTATTAGTGACGTTATAAATATGAATAGTTTGGATGGTAATCAAGTATTTAAAATATGTGTAAATTCGAAGCAATGCTTCGTAAATAATGTTTTTTTTTTTTGCGTTGGACTGTAATTAAGTATTTTCTGCTGAAGTCTTGCATTGATATCAATATATATTTTCTGCATTTGTACTGCATCTCCTCAAATCAAAGTAACAATATACTTGATAACAAGTTAAATTGTCTTACGGCAAAGTTTCCTACGGCGAAAATTTCTGAGACGAGTATTCCTACGGCAAAAATGTTTTCGGCGAATGTTCCTAGAACCATTATTGAAATTATTCATCCAGTCGTGCATTATTTTCTTTCTTTTCTCCATCCATTTGTATTTATTTATTTATTAAATCTCCGATTTCGCTGCTTTCTCTGTTTTAACTCGTTTTCCAGACATTTCTTGTTGTATTTCTCCAATGTGTCTATTGTGTACAAAACCGGAAGTGAACAGCCCGTCCTCTTTGAATTTTCGTGCCCTCTTTTATTGATTCTTAATTTCTTTGATATTGTTTTGACATTATTCATGTCTATCTTTCTTTCTGCCCAATTTTGTCTCTGCTCTCATTCACTTTTACCTGTTCTATCCGCCAATACCACCGAGGTCCCATTTCTGTTCGTCTTCACTCATACACTCTCTTCTACTCCTCTGGTCTGTTCTCTTATCTCTCAACGATCACTCACGCTCACTGTGATGTCATTTTCTTTGGTCTGTTCTCTCCCCTTATCTCTCAACGATCACTTTCACTCTCACTGGTCCTCTTCTCTCTCACTCTTTTTTTTTTCTGCTCCTCTTCTGATTATGCCTTCGTTCTCTTTGGTCTGTCCTCTCCGCTTTTCTCTTAATGATCATCCATCTCTATCTCTATCTGTGTGTGTGTGTGTGTGTGTTGCAATTCAATAATATATACATTATTTTCGACAGTCATTAGCTTTCAAATTAAACACATAAACCATGAAATTGTTTTTAAAATATCGGATATTAACCAAATATCGGGTTCATTTTCATAGATTGTTGGAAATCTATGAAAATGAACCCGATCATCCATCCTCTGCACGCGGCAAAACGTTTGTAAGCATTAACTACTTCGGTGAGATATGCTTATGAATGAAAAAATGAAATTACAACAGATGGTTTTAATGAGTCTGAACTCGAAGAATGGCAACTATAAAATGAAGATTTGTCTTCTTTTATATGCCATGTTCTTTCAAAACGTCGGAGATCATCGCTTTCCTCAATTTTCTGCCTTTTCTTCTTCAAAGTAACTTTTGACATTTACCACCTCTTTTTATCCTTTATCGGTTATCCATTCACACAAACTCTTCAAGTAGGTTACTTGCTGCTTCACTTGCCTTCAATATGTCATGTAAGGGCTAAATTCTCTCGGCCTCTTCATTAGGCGTATCCCAAATTCATGTCTCGTTCTGATTGTAAGTATAAGTTTGCTTGTTACGATTTCCTTTAAAGACTTCCGGATTGTTCACCTCCTCCCATAGTCTTCTTAGTATTTGTGATAGATTCACATCTCTCTTGTTTTAAGTTTCTTTTTCATCTGTGAAAAAATTGTCTAGCTTTCACTTCCATATAAGAGATTAGATATTTCGTAGCAGGGTAACACTGTTTCTAACGATATTTCCTTAAGCTTTTACATCGTCTTATTTTCTGGAAGACATCTTTCGCTCCTTCGGATCTTTTTTGTCACATATTCCGTTGTCTGTTACTATACCACACGAAGAATTAAATTTCTGTACTTGCTTGAGTTTAACGTTCCCAATATGTTAGTCACATCTTGTGCTGTCTCTTATGCTGTCGACCATGGATTCTATATTAATGTTATTAAATAATGCGAAAATGCTACAGAGTACTGTAAAGAAAGACTAAACGCACGCGAAGCTATCATCAATAATGACCAAGATGGTCGTAAGTATTCAAACAAAAACAGGATCTTTGGAAAGTTTATTCATAACAGACATCACATGGTGCAGTCTTTTCCATAAATATTTTCATGGCAACTGTTCTGATGAGCTTTTTTTCCCTGATGTCCCGACTACATGGATTTAAGGATGCTACTAGATTCGCAACTAGGTCTTACCGTTTTACTGTTGAACTAGCTAGATGCAACCGCCACTTCTAGTCTAAGAGTCTTTTCCCACACTTCCCACCTGTAGAACTCTCTTCCGATTTCTTGCTTCCCTGCCAACTACAATCTTCAAAACTTTAAATGCAACGTCAGTCGCCATCTTCTGTCTTCTTGAACATTGTTCTTTTTTTGTCCTTTCCCCAATCATCTTCTCGTCCTGGGTAAGACGATAAACTACATCTAACAACAAGGCCTCTGATCAGGAGGTTTTGAGGGGCGTGGAACCAACTCTTAATTGCTGGTGTTCCCAGGTCCACCCTGACCCGGGGTGGTAGCACCTGTTAGGGTCACGGCTATGGGAAAATAGTTAACTATTACCAACAATAATTGTTTGAAAAAATTATTACCAGCAATACAATTTTAAAGGAAAAATATTACCAGAAACAGATTTTTGACAAAACAAAATATTACCAGCAATAAAAAATGTTGTCGGCATTAAATAACCCATTGAGGTTGATACGCCGCAAAACAAAATAAACCAAAACGATAAATAGATAGATAGATAGATAGATAGATAGATAGATAATATAACCAGCAATAAAAAAATGTTGTCGGCATTAAATAATCCATTGAGGTTGATACGCCGTAAAACAAAATAAACCAAACTAAACCAATCATCTTCATTCTCATAATTCTCATTACATTTCACTTTCACTCCCTGTAAGGCCCTGCGTTATAGTGACATTATCGCCTTCCTTGGGATAAAATAATAATTTTAATTTAGATGTGCAACAACACTTAAGAATTGGAAAAATACAAAAAAATAAAAATGCTCATATATATGATATTATTGGTAAATACATAATACAATTTGCAAAAATGTTATTTTGATATGTTTCGGTTTCTAACGATATTATCTTAATATTTTGATTAGTTTCTCTAAGACCAAAATTCGCTATTACAAGGTGCCTGTAGATTTGTGTCAAGATTTCCGTTGTCTGTTACTACACTCCCCTGGGAGATGAATTTCTGTAACTACTAATACGTATCTCACACTTTGTATTGTCTCTTTTGTTGACGGCCATGTATTCTTTCTTGTTTTTATTTAATAACATAGTCCTTTCCTCTTGCTTTCCATTGCTATTCAATGTCAATTGCTATCTGCTCTCCTTCTGATTACTCGTCCTCTGTTCTCACTCCTTAGCAATGTTCCTCACCCAGTAACCCCTTGGGTCTCGGTGGCATTACTGGCTTGTTTGGGGTGAACACTATTAAAAAAAAAGTTTATGTCCAATTTCCTTTATCAACAGATTCATTTGCATATGGTACCCAAAAATGCTTGTGTTATACCGGACATTTGAATTGAGATGTTATTCCACCTCGAAAAATAGAAAGAAACACTTAGTGTGAATATTATGTTGCGCCAGTCATCCAGGTTGGAAATAGCTGTTATGCAAATCAGTATTCGATGTCCTGAATTATATTTTTCCCCAACATTATTATATTTATAATTACTGTGATTAGTCATACGATTAGTAATACACAAGAAGATTATAAACGTGGAACACCTAGCGAGAACCGAACTCACAGCAGTAGAAATAGGTTATATGTTGAACGAAGTTAACTTCAGTATATAACTACATTGATAGCGCACAAAGGGAAAACTGAACTCTCAATCATTAGTTTATATGAACAGCCAATGCACAAGAATGAGATAAAATAAGCAATTATAGACGTAAAGAGACAAGGATAGATAGATAGATAGATAGATAGATAGATAGATAGATAGATAGATAGATAGAGACAATGATAGATGAGAAAAGACATGGTTAGCTAGGCAGTTAGATAGATATGAACAGATCGAGATAGATAGGTAGCATGATAGATGTGAAAATACAAGGATGGATAGATAGATAATGAAGCGACAATGATATCAAGATAGATGTGAAAAGACAAGGATAGATAGATAGATAGATAGATAGATAGATAGATAGATAGCATGATAGATGTGAAAAGACAAGGATAGATAGATAGATAGCATGATAGATGTGAAAAGACAAGGATAGATAGATAGATAGCATGATAGATGTGAAAAGACAAGGATAGATAGATAGCATGATAGATGTGAAAAGACAAGGATAGATAGATAGCATGATAGATGTGAAAAGACAAGGATAGATAGAATGATGAATGATAGAAAGAAAAGATAAGGATAGATAGCATGATAAATGTGAAAAGACAACGATAGATAGATAGATAGCATGATAAATGTGAAAAGACAACGATAGATAGCATGATAAATGTGAAAAGACAACGATAGATAGCATGATAAATGTGAAAAGACAACGATAGATAGCATGATAAATGTGAAAAGACAACGATAGATAGCATGATAAATGTGAAAAGACAACGATAGATAGCATGATAAATGTGAAAAGACAACGATAGATAGCATGATAAATGTGAAAAGACAACGATAGATAGCATGATAAATGTGAAAAGACAACGATAGATAGCATGATAAATGTGAAAAGACAACGATAGATAGCATGATAAATGTGAAAAGACAACGATAGATAGATAGCATGATAAATGTGAAAAGACAAGGATAGATAGATAGCATGATAAATGTGAAAAGACAAGGATAGATAGATAGCATGATAAATGTGAAAGACAAGGATAGATAGATAGATAGCATGATAAATGTGAAAAGACAAGGATAGATAGATAGCATGATAAATGTGAAAAGACAAGGATAGATAGATAGCATGATAAATGTGAAAAGACAAGGATAGATAGATAGCATGATAAATGTGAAAAGACAAGGATAGATAGATAGCATGATAAATGTGAAAAGACAAGGATAGATAGATAGCATGATAAATGAAAAGACAAGGATAGATAGATAGCATGATAAATGTGAAAGACAAGGATAGATAGATAGCATGATAAATGTTAAAAAGACAAGGATGAAGATAGATAGCATGATAAATGTGAAAAGACAAGGATAGATAGATAGCATGATAAATGTGAAAAGACAAGGATAGATAGATAGCATGATAAATGTGAAAAGACAAGGATAGATAGATAGCATGATAAATGTGAAAAGACAAGGATAGATAGATAGCATGATAAATGTGAAAAGACAAGGATAGATAGATAGCATGATAAATGTGAAAAGACAAGGATAGATAGATAGATAGATAGATAGATAGATAGATAGATAGATGTGAAGAGACAAGGATAGATCGATCGATCGATGTGAAGAGAGAAAGATATAGGATACAATACGATATACATGCACATATGTGGTACATCCATATATGTCTTTCTACTGGAATTTGTTCATATGTCTATCTCATTTTTACCTACTTTTATCTTTCAGCGTCCGTTCACGTCTGGATATATAATGCGTAAAGAGAGATCTTGTAATCGTTGGCAGAAAACTTCATTAAACCCAAAGATCAAGTTTAGTGAATCTTTAAGTGTTCTTGTCTTCCTCGTTACTGTAAGTTCATTTCTCATTGTGTGCTTCACAAATATGACCTTGACCTCTACTTATATCTCATCATTGGAACATTTTCCAATAATTTTCATAATAAACTGGCCGTTATTAATTTCTTAAATATTTCAGATGTTTTAGGATTAACTAGAAATGATATCTACTCCCATCAAAGAGACGTGGAATGATTTATATTTAACAACGCGCAAAATGGAATCTGGAAGCAAAGTTCATTTTCCATTTGAAATGCTTTGCGTTCACTTTGCACTGTCTTTGGGTAAGGTATTAACATATCTCTTCTTACTGCTCCAGTAATGGATTAAATAGTAGGGTAGATTCCGCTCTCTAGTATTGATTGGTAACTAGTTTAAAAAAAAAAAAACAATTCATAACCGTGAAATAGGTAACGGGAAAACACTCCGCTATATTTTTCAAGAACAATTATGGCAATGTACAGCTTGCAGATATACCTATCTCATCGTCCTCAAACGAACACTTCTAAAACTTCCTTCCAAGCCATTTCTGTCATCCATATCTATGTCCTGTTCTTTTCTGTTCTGGTATCTTTGAATTGTCCGATGAAAATTCCTGTTCCTATTGACCCTTTCCCATGATTTGGACATCACACTATAAAACTGTCATAGGCAAACTGTCGTCCGCCGGCCACATGCGGTCAGAGTGGCTTTCTGAATAGTACATCTAATTTCATGAAGAAAATTTTTATGAAAATTTTATTCGTTCCGTTCTTATGTGCTTACTTACTCTCTCGTACTTAACTACACGCAGAAACAATGATTAAGTACAATGGCGATTTTTACTAAGGAATAATTTACGTGTAAACATTTTGAAACGTCCGGAATTTTTTTTCTTCTAAAGAATGAATATATTTTTTTCTTTTAAAAATATTTTTCTCCAGTCAAATGAATAAATTAGAAATCACACGCAGCCGCTTTTGTTAATCACCCTTTCATCAGTAATAATATTATAAACAAGATTTCATTTTCTTTTAATTATAAAAAGAATCTTATCTTCAAAGAACGAAAGCCGACTTTTACCCATTTCTAAAACATATGCTCACGCGTATGATCTGTAGTGAAAATGGCTGTGGCACTTTCAATGAAAAATTACATTGAATAATTTTTAATTCATTTAGTTCGGCTCGCCTAATGATGAACTATATCGCATTCGGCCTATTGTTTGGAAATGGTTTCCCATGCCTGATATAAAATGATACACAACTTCGAGTTTACTTCTCCAGCAATAGTCGCCATACAGCACCGTTCTTTCAAAGATAGTATCTGTAATCTTAAATGTTAAATTTCCATTTCGGTCTTCATTAGACATATGTTGTTTCCAACTGATATGTATCGCTGCTCCCAGTCGAGTGGGAAGCATAATGTGTCGCTGGCTGTGATGATGATACCCGCATAGTAAAATGGACGGTTTGATCTGCAATTAACGTTTTTACGACTGCGTAGACAGTAGAATCTAGAAATCTTCTGGATTAAGTGCCATTTAGCTGGAAAGTAAGGAATTCCGGTTGTAAGCTTATACAGTCAGACTGCATTCTAGAATGAACAGTAATAGTAGTCGTAAGGACCAGGAAAAAGAGGCCGGACATTAGGTGATGATGAACTGTTCGTCGAAGAGTTAAGTGTTACAGAGACAGTCGAAACGCGTGGCAGTTGAAGTCAAAATGTAGTGACAGTTACAATCTGAGATTAGCAATAGTTCTTATTGGCCAAACGGGGGATCTGATCCGTTATTCTATCGCGAGAGAAGACAAAAGTAGCAGCAAAGATCTCCCAAATGGCACTTATCTCGCAGACCATGCCGGGTAAATCCATGAGTAATGGACCCATTATACACTATTTACATTATTCGGACTATTGTCGCCATATTTATTACAACGTTTCGGCCGTTGTACGCTCCGGCCTTCTTCAGGTGGTTGGAATGTCGAACTGAACCCTTTATTTCGCTCACTGGAGCTAGCTCCACGTGCCATGTTTAATGGATGTCAGTTATCTTCTGTTAATTCCCCTCTCCAAGTTCTCCACTGCCTTAACCGGGTATTGAACTCACACTCTTTGGTTCCTGTCAGTGGATTTAACTAATAGCGGATAAAGGCGTTAGTTAATTCCAGTGACAGGACCCAAAGAATGTGAGTTCAATAACTGACATCCATTAAAACATGACACGTGGAACTAGAACAGTCTACCCCAATGAGCGAAATAAGGGGTTCAATTCGACATTCCAACCACCAGAAGAAGGTCGGAGCGTACAACAGCCGAAACGTTGTAATAAATATGGCGACAATAGTCCGAATACTGTAAATAGTGTACATAATATCTCATCTCAGAAATATAGACAGATACTGAAGGACCCATTATATTGAAAATAGGATTCGGGTTTTCTTTACATCTCTTGATGTTATTTCACTGTCAGTTTCGTTGTCAAACGTACACCCGGCGTTTTCCAGTTTTTGTTCACCTCGACGCAAACGGGAATCGAAACACATTCGTGGGGTGAAGCTTTCTACTCGGTGACGAAACTGCGCGAAGCCACGGTTGTATATTTACAAGTTCAATGAATCATACGAAAAGCCAGGCTCGCTTACGTCCTGGAAATATATGACGCTTAACCAGAGAGGAAAAGAGAAATAGAAATCAATACCCGCTATTTCAAACATGCCAAGTATGTGTATCAACAATGGTGAAAACAATGGTCCGTACAAAGTGACAAACACTAACGTGACCCTATTTTTGAAGCTATATCTATTATGACCTATTTGATATATTTCATACATATATTATGACCTATATGCTATAGTTGCCGTTTCTTCGCCTGGATAAACCTAGTTAACAAAATTACACCCACCGTATGTTTGTATCAACAAGTCCTGTGATCAACTGAACACAGATTCAGACTGAATAAAGCGTTAATCCTTTGAATGGGTATTTGAATAAAGTGTAAAACGAGTCAATTCAATTCGTTCATTCATTCCTCAGCACTCCAATTGATACGGTGTTTCTATTCGTCCTATTGGTTGTTTTCACTTTTCTCTCTTTCCGTTTGGCGTGAACCCAATACGTTCCATTCATATCCCTTCTTTATGTACGCGTTTCCATCTTTTTATCGAAAGCACCAACTCTCGATTTTTTTCTACGTCTTCGTTTATCCCTTTCCTACTTACCTTTCATTATCTCTTTCTCCTCCTCCACTCTCTTTTTTTATGGTAACCACTTTCTCATTCTTTCATGTTCTCTTTCTGTTTGATAAAATTCTCTAATTCCCTCGGCTCAACTGTTTTCTCTCTTTTTCCCCCCTCTGTCTTTCTTTGATTGCTACCCACTTTCTTATTCTCTATAATGTTCTCTCTTATTACATCCTCAAATTCTCTTAAGTCAACGATTTTCTCTCTCTCTTTCCTCTCTGTTTAGTACCCACCCTCTCATTCTTTGTCTTGTTCTCTTTCTCCCTGATCATGTATCTTTCGATACATGACTGACGAGGCAGATTTTTTCCCGCGGTAGACCAGTTGCAATCCAAGGCTATAGAAACCGGTCTCCTGCTATTTACCCATAGCTGGGCGGTAGAAGAAGAGACATCCTCTACTTCTCTTGGCTCAAATATTCTCTCTTTCTTCTTTCTCTACTTTAATTCTTCTCCTTCACTTCATCTAATATCTTATTTTTCCCTCTTACTATAAAACACCTTCCTCGCACGTCTCACACGTTTTATTTCTTTTTCTCGTCATCGAACGAAAGAGAATCAATAAATCTGTAACCTTATATGTAGTGATTAACTTGATTTTGATCTGAAAAATTCGCTGATCAAATGTAATGCATGTCTCTTCAGGTCGTAGGCAATCGTAGCTCTCTACATATATATTTATCATCCGTGAATTCACATAACTTCTTGGGAAATATAGTGAAATAGATTTCTTTTGCTTCGTCAACGGCTTCCAATCCAGAGTTGGCTTTCTCTTAAACTGCTTGCCACTACAAAAGAGTCTAGTCTACCCTACTATTTAACCAAAAGTTAAGGGAAGAAAGATGGACCCATGTCTTTCCCAATGGCGCTAGTGCAAAAGTGAACTGGCCGGAATTTGAATTTCCTCGACGATTCCACTTGTAATGCCACTAACTATCGCGTAATTAATATACACTACTGAAAGAAAATGCAGAAAGCCATTGCTCAAGAGACAAAATTATATCAGAAAAATCAGAAAATACAATCTACAAATCCTGCGATTCGTGACATCAATGAATTTTTTTGTGGTGAGGTTCACCCTGTACAAGGCCCGGGGCCACTCGAGATGGAGGGTTACAGTAAGAGACAGTTTATGCGGATAGGAGGGGAAGATAACAGTTAACCTTAGACTTGAACAGGTTAAGATTGTAGTGATCGGGGAAACATCCTCTTCCGCAGGAAGAAGCTGTTCAAGTGGAACTTCTCACCAACGGAATACGGACGGAATGGTAGGTGATTTGCTATAATGTAATTGGTATGGTGGATTCAAGCCGTGACTGGCAGAACCAAGGAATGCAGTTCGTCCGAGCACTTTCCATGAAAGTAGCGATAGAGCAGTGAGAGTCTTTTCACATCCCGCTTGAGAGAGAGAGAGAGAGAGAGAGAGAGAGAGAGATGGGGGTTGGAGGGTGGTAAATAATTTGTCACCCACAAGGACTCGAAGATGATTTTGGACACTATCGAGACTGGAAAGTGAGGACTGGGCAGATCACGCCCAAATATGACAACAGTCCATTTTAGGCCATATCTGGCTCTTGTAAATGTAGAGGTTGGCACGTTGGAGCGGTACAGGTAGGCGACCATCTTTCACGGCAGCTTTATGCCAAGGATCGCATGTACGAGTTTCACTTGAAGTCAGGTGAGAGTTCAAGGCACAGAGCCTCCATTCGTCATGACTGGAGGTAGTTAGGGGTTCGATCGGCGATGTTATAATGACAATGTTGGGGGGGTGCAGTTAGTGAACCGACCATTTTTCCAGCATCTTTTCTCTCAAATAAAGATAGAAATATGTAGAGATATAAATATATTAATGTATCATATTTTTGATGTGCTATATCCATTCAGGATGTGGGCGATCATGCCTCCGCACAATTTCTTATCTTTTGTTAATTTCTGTCGCTTTACTATTCTTCTTTTCTCCTTGTTTTGTTATCCATTCACTCAAACCCGTTACTGAGGTTCCTCCATGTTTCACTCTGCTTCTTTTACCTTCAGCATGTCTTGTGAGTGTTAAATTATCCAGGCCCACTTTCTTCATTATTTGGTCCAGAAAGTTCAGATGTTTCTGGTTGTTAGCATCAGTTTCCTTGTAGTTCCTACTTTCCTTAAGGCTTAATCTTTATCTAATGTTATGTCCATGGTACTCTCAGCATTCATCAGTGGGATTACATCTGTATTTAAGTTTTTTATTCATCTTATTCATTTTTCCAGTATGTGTTACCATATGGAAAATTAGACATTACATAGTAGTTTAGTACATTTTTTAGGTTCTAAAGACATTTTCTTATCTCTTGATCTTTCGTTAGTGCGTCGCATTTATGTCACAATTACTACACTAACAGACAGATATTTACCGAGTTTGAACTTCCCTGATATATTGAGTGAGAAATACAACTTGATACTGGTTAATCTCCGTTTGAAGAACGTGCTTACTATCGCTTAGAAGAATTCATTCGTTAATTACGCGCGCATGTGTGTGTATGCAAGCATGTGCGTTGAACAATTGAATGCCAAAATAGAAAATATGCTAACGTCCTGGGTGTGATGATTAACTACATCCGGCAGTAAGGCGTCTGATCGGGAGGTGTTGAGGAACTTGGAACCACCTCTTAATTGCTGTTGTTCCCGGGCCCATCCAGACCAGGGGTGGTAGCACCTGTTAGGGCCCCAGCTATGGAGAAATAGTGAACCCTAAAACTGGAGTAAAAACACTATGAAAGTATAAAAATTCATTTTTATAGTATAAATTTCCAGCAATAGATTTTAGTAGTAAAAAAAATTACCAAATCTCCCAAGAAAATTAAATTTAGGTATTAAATGACCCATGAGTTGTTGATATACCGTTAAATAAACCAAACAAAACCGAAAAAATTTATGTAACACTCCGTCCTATAGAAACGACTTGAGACTAAAGTAATGTTCTTATTGATTGAATTTTATATATGCAGAAAGAGAGGAAATATAAACGTAAATATCGCTTATAATTATAATTATTATATTCCCCACTACATATATATAATTTCATCAATAAGGACATTAGTCTGAGTATGTCCTTTCAGAGGACGAAACGTTTCCATTTTATTATTCAATTACCCAACCTTCTTATGATATAGAGAAATTTATAAATTATATTCTCCCATATATAAAACTTTCATCAAAGTCGACTGACAAGGTACTTCGATTAAGCTTTTTATTCAATTTTTCTTGTGTTCGAGTTTAATCGAGAGAGGTTTTCAATGAAACTTGTATAAAAGAGGAATACATGTTTGGATAAAGACCAACCAAAGTTAATTGTTAGGGGTGTTTTTGCTTACTTTTTCGGTATTTTGGATACTTTCCCGATCTCCGATGAAAATTTGAATATAAATTGTCCGATATCTAAGTAATTTTGTCTTTCATAAGACACTATGAAAGAGCTTTCGTTGATAAAGTTGTGATGATATTTAATTATTGTTTGCGCGTTTTTTTTGTCTTTTTTTTTATATATCAGTTTAATTTATTTCAATTATTGTGTTTTCACGCGTCAGTTTGTTTTTGTCATTTCTTTATGTTTGTATATATATATATATATATATATATATATATATATATAAACGTCACACCTTGCCTACGTCACAACACTAAAACCACGTCACAGCATTCACTAGTTCCACTCCTTTCGAAATGAACTTCGGACAATTTCTGACTGAATTTCTTGTCTAAGAAAGATTATTCGTAATTTTGAAAAGTGGATCAGTAAAATTGATTGACACAAAATGTCTTATAATATTTGGTTTAAAGAACATTTTCTGCTTCAATTCCACACAGAATATATATATATATATATATATATATATATATATATGTATGTGTGTGTGTGTGTGTATATATGTGTGTGTGTGTGTGTCATCCACAGACAGACTGTTTCGCAGCTCCTCAGTGTGGCTAGAGGTCCGATTGCTTCAGTCAGATATCTTACCTCTAGGCCATCGTCGCACGGCAGAAAGGAAGGGAATTTTAATAAGGGAATTTAATTTCTATACGAAATACGCAAACGGCTCGGAGAACTCCATTCATACTTGAAGAGGAATGCTTAATAGCAGTAAGAGCCGATGTTTTTAAAAAACCCTTTCCCTAGAGAGTTCAACCGGATTTTCGGGAGCATATATATATATATACACAGAGTAAAGAGGGTACATATCAAAAAAAGAATAAGAGACGGGGCAAAAGTTTTGCTGAATGGTGCCTAATGGATAGCAAACGCAGGCGGCAATAAAATATTTCATGTAATGATGAGAAAAGAGGAGCTTTCTCATAAGACATGATATAGAATAGCACAGTCAGTGAAGTCATGGGGGAAATCTGAAAATTTTTATATATATATATATATATATATATATATATATATATATATATATATAAACACGATCGGTACTGAATAGTTCTAGACCTGACCAAAAACCATAACAAAAAGAAATTGGAGTCAGATTTATGAAGTTGATTGGACTGAGAACTGTTTAAGCACCGCCTCGTGTTTGTTCGCGTGCTGCTGTCTTTAATTTCGGTGAACGTATAATGCGAAATGTCTTCCACAAAAAAAAAAGAATGACAAAAAAATGTGGGTCTTTCCTGATGGAGTGGTTTATGCGCGAATTGTCCGATGGGACAGAAGGAAACGTTGGATAACTTGACAGCTGAACAAATTGATCAATCTATTAAAATCCCCCGACGTTTTATGGAGCGTTTTATATATATATATATATATATATATATATATATACACAGATACTTAAATACATACATACATACATAAGAGAAATAGAGATGAGTGTGATGAAATGTCTTTTGCAAGCTGGCGTCGCAGGTTTTTACGAGCACGCCACATATGTAATGGCTGCTACAGAGTGAAAGTTAACGTTGCGCTAATCTTTCGAGCTGGATAATGTCTGCTTACATTGAAGACCGTTCTCAGAAATCTTAGTTCTTACTTGAATCTGATCACCAACAAAAGGCGCCAAAGATAATGATACAAGTCACACGCGTCAATTGAGTCAAAGAGAGACATACACAGAAAGATGTTTGTGCTTATGCATATTTGCCGTGGCTAAAGATGATTATATTCTTGTGGAAGCTATATTTTCCATGACAAAACAGAAAGATATATATATATTCTACATTCAACACCATCGCTTGATGAGACACCAGCAGTGTTGAAACAAAATGGCTATTTTTGTAATGATTTAACTTATTTATGTTATAATTTTCGAATAAATTATATTTGCACTATTCTGTATTGAGCATTCTTAAGAATAGTATTTTTGGTTATTGGAATTTATTCCGTATACACCAATCCTATAATTTGGTGTATATATATATAATAACCCAAAAAATGCTATTCTTAAAAGTGTCCTCAATACAGAGTAGAGCAAATATAATTATTTATTCGAAAATTATAACAAATATGTTATAAAATCACTACAAAAATAACCATTTTGTTTCAACACTTCTGGTGTCTTATCAAGTGATGGAGTTGAATGTAGAATAAAGGGTTTTAAAAGGTTCAAATCAATCAAACACCTAGGAGAATTACTGTGACATAAGCTGGAATGACCAATCAAAATACGAGTATATGAGAATTCAAAAAAAACTTTATATATATATATAAAAGCTCTTTCCTTTTACATCGAGCACTCATTTCTTATTTCTAGTACTATATACGTTTATATTTCTCTCTATGATTTTTTTCTATCTCCCCCCTCTCTCTCTCTCTATATATATATATATATATATATATATATATATATATGTGTGTGTGTGTGTGTGTGTGTAGAGAGAGAGAAATATCTAGGCAGTGAGAAAGAAAAACCGTAAGACCGTGAAAGAGAAAATGACAAAAGGATATACATATATAAATTTAGATAGATAGATCCCTATATGTCGATTATATGCCTATTTAATTATCCCTGCACACAATGTCACAAAAGATTTCCAAATACAGCAGCAACTGCCAGAAGAGAAACTTTTTTTTCTGTGTTTTCTTGCGTGAATGCGTAGATTTCTCGCCCTCTACCTCACTCCACCTCTCTCTGTACAACTCTTGCGTCCTTTTCTTCAACTCTCCATCGTAAACCCAACGGCAATAATGGAGAATTTTCTGACAGTTTTTGCTTGCGTTCGATATTTGGCACTGATACTATAAAGCTTTGCCAACTGACTCAAAAGGTCAACACTGTTCCTACAAAAGTACCACCACTACCAGCTATGTCCACACTAACCATTTCCATTCACACTAACTTCCGGACTCCGCCCACCGTTACGACTAGAAACATCCCAACGCCATTAATATCAGCTTTACTATTAAACATCAATGCCATCTCATTTTCTACCAAATGCATTCTCTATAGATACTATTAATGACCGTATTCGGAGTGAGAGTAACTTCATTGTAACCGGTCAGTGTTCAAATCCACTTAATGACCAAAAAGAAATAATGAGAACCCGAAAAAACATACCAGTAGAATGTGGGAAATTATTGAAATTTAATAGAAAAAACATAAAAGATAAATAAGGTCGTGGAATATCGATAAATTAAAACAGACGAAACTAATCTAGGAATCGAAGATAGCAAAAAAAATAAAAAATTTATTTTAGAACAATCTATGTTTGCATTCGAAAGACTTGATATCATAATACGTTTTATGCACAAATATAACAATAGCCACGCTTTAGAGCGAGATAGAATGAGATTAGATAGTATAACAATACCTGTCACGTATATCAGATAGTAAAAAAAATAACTCTCACGTATATCAGATAGTAAAAAAAATAACTCTCACATCAGATATAAAAAAATAATACGTATAAAAAAAAACTCTCACGTATATCGATAGTAAAAAAAATACGTATATCAGAAGTAAAAAAATAACTCTCGTATATCAGATAGTAAAAAAATATCAGTATATCAGATAGTAAAAAAATAACTCTCACGTATATCAGATAGTAAAAAAAATAACTCTCACGTATATCAGATAGTAAAAAAAATAACTCTCACGTATATCAGATAGTAAAAAAAATAACTCTCACGTATATCAGATAGTAAAAAAAATAACTCTCACGTATATCAGATAGTAAAAAAAATAACTCTCACGTATATCAGATAGTAAAAAAAATAACTCTCACTCATCAGATATATCAGATAGTAAAAAATCGTATATCAGATAGTAAAAAAATAACTCTCACGTATATCAGATAGTAAAAAAAAATAACTCTCAAAAAATAGTAAAAAAAAATAACTCTCACGTATATCAGATAGTAAAAAAAATAACTCTCACGTATATCAGATAGTAAAAAAAAAAACTCTCACGTATATCAGATAGTAAAAAAAACTGTCACGCATATCAGATAGTAAAAAAAAACTCTCACGTATATCAGATAGTAAAAAAAAATTTCTCATATATCAATAGTAAAAAACTGTCATATTAAGCACTATAACAATACCTGTCATTGCATATTAGACAGACAACATAACACTACCTGTCATGCAGATTACACAGACAACATAACAATACCTGTCATCAATTTTACACGCATTGTGAAAAAAGGCCTTAAGTTAAAGAGGTCTATGTGATACTGGCAACATATTTCCGGTAATTTGAAAGAGCATTTTTAGACTAAGAAATCTGTTAAGCTCGATAAACTAACTGATCATGTCGTTTTTTAAATTTATTATTTACTTTTTTTTTGACAAAAGCTTTTTTCGTATAAACCTTGTCATATTTAAAAAAAACAAAAAAACTGAAAGCATATGCCTTATAATATTAAATACCAACTATTTTTCCGTTAACCAACAAATAAATCCAACTTTTATATTTAAAAGCTTGTTACTTTCCCCCGCATGCACAGCGAATTTGTTTGATGTCCTGGTCACTAAAACAATTTCAGGATCAGTGAACAATAATCTTAATACACAGAATTGTTTTATAAATTAGATTTATACCAGGGAATTAAACGGAATCAATTTAAACAATCCGTTGGTATTCAGTCACGATGACATGTTTTGGTCATACGTAATATTTGCTTCTCAGTAATATTATTACTTTCAGAATTCATAGCAGAATTGTCATCATAATTATCAATACCTTTTTAATCCACCCCACTAATCAGAAATTAATCATTACCATAATAGCAATGACATGATTTCTGTCATTAAATCTAGTAGTCCTCTGTTAGAAAAAAACAAAAGAGCGAGAAAGAGATAGAGTGAGATAGAGAAAGAAAAAAGAAAAAGTAAAAAGAGATAGAGGAGATAGAGAATGAGAAAGTAAAAGGAGAGAGAAAGAGATAATTAGAGAAAGAGAAAGTAAAATAAGAGAGAAAGAGATAGCACAGATAGGAAATGGAATTTTAAATTGATTAAGAGAACGGAGTAAAGACATTAATTTTTATTTAAAGAGAGAGAGAAAGAGATAGAGTGAGATAGAGAAAGTAAAAGTAAAGAGAGAGAAAGAGATAGAGTGAGATAGAGAAAGTAAAAGTAAAGAGAGAGAAAGAGATAGAGTGAGATAGAGAAAGTAAAAGTAAAGAGAGAGAAAGAGATAGAGTGAGATAGAGAAAGAAAAAGTAAAGAGAGAAAGAGATAAAAGGAGAAGAACCTAAAAGTAAAGAGAGAGAAAGTAGATAGAGTGAGATAGAGAAAGTAAAAAGAAAAGAGAGAGAAAGAGACTTGTTGAGATAGGAAAGAAAAAGTAAATTAGAAAGAAAAAAAAAAAGAGAGAGGAATCGAAAAAAAAAGCGAGAAAGAAAAGGGAAAAAACGATAGAAAAAACAAACGAAAAAGAAAAAAAAGGAGAAAGCTGGAAAGAAAACAAAACAAAGAGAGAGAGAGAAAGCAAGAAAGTGAGAAAAAGAAAAGAAAGAAAGCAAAAGGAAAGGGGAAAAAAAAGAAAACAAAAAAGAAAGAGCGAAATAACGAAAGAGAAAGAACACAAACAATTTATCAGTATGACGAGTACCCGCTGAGAAACCAATAATAATTAACTGAAACCTGATGTCCAACAATTCCTGTTACACTTTACATTGTAAGGTCAAGGATAGACCAGGTTACCTGCGACAATCGCGGAGGGAATCGGATAATTTCTGAATTGCTCAACATGTGGTCTTTAGTCGTGCTCTGAGCACATCACCTTAAAAAAATAGAAGACACAGAGCTACATTTGAAGGTGGCAAATAAATAACTCTATTGAAACGGTGATTCATTCATGTATACACACATTTATGTCCCTCATCGCATTACCTAAAACTTTCTCAAATAGAAATTTCTCTTATCCTGCCACACTGTTTAAAATTAGCCCTATTTCCGACAAAGTGTTTTTTTTTTAGTCCTTTCCAGAACAAATACCAATTGGTCGTAGAGAGAGTTACACACTTTTGAATCAGAAGCAGCAACACTCCTCTGACATTACCTATTCGTTTTATGATTTTCCATAATCGGATGTCGATAATATGACCAGAAGGTATACAGATTTTATGATTTCTTGCGCAAAAAATTATTAACTAAAACTATTGATATAAAAAAACGCTCGCTCATGTTAAGCTCATATTCATGAACCAAACAAATTGTGTGAATTTCAGCTTATAATATTAGTATATTTGGCGGGCGGTTGAATGAAAAAATGAAAAAAATCTTATGTAACGGGTTTCGTCTTTCAAAGGGACTACATGATGTTTGTACTGTTGGGACTATATGTAGAGGGCGTTAAACGACTCTGCATTTTTAGTGTTTCTCTCGATGTAAAATTATAACCGACGTTTGTTTAGTTAAGTGTCACATCGAGAGTATGGTATAGGCAGCTCCAAAGAAAAGCCATACCTAAGGTCTAAAATGATTTTCGAAAATAAAAAATCTTTCTTGAAGCTTTTATCTTAGTTTCAATTTCAAGTTAATAGATTAAATTTAATATTGCCAATAAACAAAATACTTTTCTGTATTTCAAAACGAATTTAAATTGCCTGGAATAGGTTTTAATTGCAAAGCATGAATGATTTTAGCCATATTTACAATCTCTAAGCACAAAATAATTCTTTTTATTAAAAAAAAATCTTTCAGAAATAAAATATACTTTTCAGAAATTTTATTTGAGGAAGATTAGCTGATTTAAAATTTAATTTATCTGATTTCATTTACCTTTAGTTTAAAATATCACAGGAAGAGCATTCTTAACACATAAGTTGGTGTTTTTATGAGGTGTTGATAACTATATCAATAGAATTATATTTGAAAGCTAGGTAACTATATATATATATCCCTTAATTTTTCAATTACTCAATCCCTCACGCAAATAGGGGACTTCCCCACACGTTTTCCCAACAATCTGGATGGTAAGGCTTCTCTTCTTGATCTTTGTTTACCTCCATCCCCGAGTCCTGTAGCGCCTTCTTGGCAACTCCGATGACGCTGTAGTGCCTATCAACATCTCCTTTAACTCCACCCCCTTCAAAGAACCTCCTACCGCTAAAACATCGTTTTGCTATAAACGAGCAGACTGGGACTCGTTCTGGAATTTCATTCCCTATTACTCACCAGAGAGAACCATCCCTGCCTCCCATTAGAATGTCTGACGCTCAGCTCTTTGCGACTGCTCGGTCTCACATTGTCCACCGCTAGAAAAGTTGGTTCCCTATGCCGCGCCAGGAATTTTTTTCGCCGGAGTCGATCCTTCAAATCTACAAATCAACCCTTCGCCCTTGCATGGAGTATTGCTGCCATATATGGTCTGGAGCCCCATTTAATTGTCTCAAGGTCCTTGATAAAACCCAAAGACGGATATGCAATGTAATTGGCCCTCATCTGGCATCTCATATGCAGCCGCTCTCTCACAGACATGTCGTCGCCTCCCTCTGTCTTTTTTACAAATACTTTCATGGTAACTGCCCCGATGAGCTACTTTCGCTGGTTCCCAGACTTCATGAATTTAAGCGCTCAGCTAGACTGGCTTCTCGCTCTCACTCTTTCACTGTCGAAACTGTTAAATGTAATCGTCTCTTCTACTCCAATAACTTCATGCCTCGCACCTCTCACCTGTGGAACTCCCTCTCCATTCCTTGTTTTCCTGATAGCTATAATCTCCAACTATTCAAATGTAACGTCAATCGACGTCTCCAGATGCCCTGATCTATCCCCTAACCGTCTCTTCATCATTTCCTCGATCACTCCTCTTTGTTCTCGCCCCAATTCTGTAACCCCTTGCGTGCTAGTAGCTTCCCGCCTTGCTTGGGTTTGAATGCATAAAAATATATATATAGGGTGCGAAGTGTAAATTGTCGCCATTTTGTATCTTGCGCATGCGTGTTGTATGTTTTTGATTTTGTCGACTGCATGGCACAGTAGCGTCAGTTGGACACCGTCTATGAAAAAGAACACTGTTTTTTAATTCACTCCGCCAGAAATTTGGAAACCACATGCTGTACTGCTTGGCATTTGCGCCGGAAGCTCCAATACGAACATTTCAGAGTGCTTGGGTGTCAATCTGAGAACAGTGCAGAGGATTCGGAAAGAGTTGGATGATATATCCAGTCAACATCATGGTGTTTGGAGTGATCACGAGTGATGGCGACGTTTTGCCTCCATTCATCTTCCCACAGAGCCTTAGACTCAACATGGAGGCCTAAATCAAGTGCCCTGAGAAGGTAGTGCTGTTCTGGGTCAAGAGGCTGAGTACTGGAAGAACCTATGTCTTGCAACAGGTTTCTGTACCATGCGACATAACCAGCAGACAATTTCCGCGACCACATTACCTCTTACATTTGGCCACCTGACTGAAATCCCTTTGATTATTATATGTGGGGCGCAGTTGGGCAAGAGACAAACTTCTTTTAACACCAAAAATGAACTGAGGGCAAGGATTATGTCAGCATTCATCAATGCTGAGATAATCATAAGGAGACCGTCCAAAAGAGATGCAGGAGATTCTGATGTCGTCTGGAAGCCGTGGTTGATATCAATGGCGATTTTGTTGAATAGATTTATTCTTTAGTATTTAAAAATGTTTTTGTGTAATTTTGGTAAATATATCTGTTAAAATGAGAGGTCAGTGTTATTTTCATTTCTGCCTAATTTACACGAAAATTTATCCATCGCACCCTGTATATTATCGAAGTGTCGAACTAATGACGATATTCTTTTTGTCACGACTTTGTGGTCGGTCTTTACCACAGGCTTCGCAAAATGTAAACTCTATATGAAAGCTTTGGATCTCTTTTTCACTTGTTGTATGCCAGTTGTTCCAATGTGCTCTTCTTGGAACCTCGACCGCATGAATTTAAGCATACAAGATTAGCAAGTAGGTCTCATCGTTTTAATGTTGAATTCACTAGAGGTAACCATAAGTTCTATTCTAATAGTTTAATTCTCGCATGTGGAACTCTTCTGCTTTCTTGTCACTTACAATCTTCAGAAATTGTAAATGCAATGTCAACCGCAATTTCCTGTCTTCCTGAAACCTGTTCTTTTATTGTCCTTTCGCCTCACCAACGTCTTTTCATTCTCTTCCACTCCCAGTAACCTCTTACATCTTAGTGGCTTTAAAGTCTTGCTTGGGGTAAAATGATTGGAAAAAAATGTCTTAAAATAGTAGACAATAAATAGTAGACAATATGTCCGGAATGTATCCAGCTATTTTGAATATGTCGATAACCGGCTGAGTGGACTTGATATAACTTGATAAAACAAACCAAAGAGGACTTTGCAACACATTCATGAATATTCCCGCATTGAATTCGACGCATTGAGATGCCATTAAGTGAAACTTTGTACTGAGTTATTGTTACATTTATCGTAGCAATGCGCCATCCCATGCTTCATGTCTCCTGCTAGATTTTTTTTCCTTTTTGGCAAAACACTGCATCACACATCGCAACATTTAGCTTTTCCAAAAGCTAAATTGGCCGTTGAAAATCAGATTTCAGACAATGGATAAGATGAAAGCGAACGTGACACAATAGCTGATGCCAGTCTCGATATGTGATTAGATACTCTTAAAAAGCAGAAGGAATGCCATGATCAATGCGTGAGCTCCCTATAGAAATAATTTGAAGTTAAATACTTTTTCGTTAATATCGGTAAAGGTTATGTAGTTCAACAGTTAAATCCCTTTAGTCCTGTAAGGAAGAAGTACATCTTGTGTGTCAGGCTATCAACTCCGGTCCCGTAAAAAAATAAAGGCAAACTTGGACGTTCGTGTCCGCCAAAAAAGGAGTGTAAAAAGGACGGTTTTTCCCATCAGGTCGCTATCATTTTTACTACCTTCCATCCTCGACAATGTTTGTTGTTTTATAAAGCGATGATTAGAATTATAATAAAATGTAAACATATGATGAAAGCGAATTTATACAGTTTCTTTTGTTCGAGAATTTACCACAAAATATTAAACACTAAATATTAGATTATTTATTTACAAGAATAAATTTATATTTGCAGCATTCTAAAAACTAATACAATTAAAACTAATTAAATGCAATATTTATAGTTTACAAATTTGTAAAGAAATAAATATGAAAATTTTTTATTCATAAATTTATAAACGTTTACTAAATTATTAAAATATGTGAACCAACTTAAATTACGTTTTATTCGCCATTTTATAAAATTCGAATAAATTGAAAATTAGCCGATGTTTTTCCAGTCATTCCAATAAACAATATAATGGTTTGGTTTGGTTTACGGCATATCAACCTCAATGGGTCATTTAATGTCGGCAACTTATTTTTTCCTGGTAATATTTTTGTTTTGTCAAAAATCTACTTCTGGTAATATTTTTTTCCTTAAAAAATTTACTTCTGATAATAATTTTCTTACAAAGTATTTCTGATATTAAAACCTAGTTTTACACTTTCATAATGCTTTTTACCTCAGTTTCGAGGTTAACTATTTACCCATAGCTGTGACCCTAACAGGTGCTACTACTCCGGGTCAGGGTGGACCTGGGAACACCAGCAATTAAGAGGTGGTTCCACGCTCTTCAAAGCCTCCTGATCAGAGGCGTTGCTGTTGGACGAAATTATCATCTTACCCTGGACGCGGATGTATATTATCATCATACCCAGGACGGTAATATAATAGCGTTCATTATTTTTGTTATCAATAGTAAAGAACAAAGAAAATGTGAAGGCATCTGAAATGATAGCGGTGCCAATGGAAAAAAAAAGTGTCCTTTTGACACTCGTTTTTTTTTTGTTTGTTTTTTTTGGGGGGGGTGCGAGCATGAAGATCTAAGTTGGTCAAAATAACTTATTACTGAAATCATGACAGCATTAATGCTTTGTCAACAATATTCCTTTCCAGTTACCTATTTTCATTTTATTTTTTACTAGTTTATCTTCTCAGTTTTATTATATAATATTCAAAACAATACTGCACAGATTCAGAGTAAATGAGCAAAACACTGAAATCATACTTCTTATAAAACCCAGGTTGTGTGTGTCTGTTCGTTTATATATTGGATCGGATTTCCTACACTTTTCAACCGATTTCAACAAAACTTCACAGGACTACGTAAAATTACCTTGCGATGGTTCTGACAGCGCCAAAAATTGGCAAAACACAATTATTTTTGCACGAAATCAATTTGAAAACACGACTAAGAGGCATCGCTATCACAAGAATGAAAAGGGGACAACTCATATCGAGTTATACTTATTATAAAGCCCAGGTTGTGTGTGTGTGTGTGTGTGTGTTTGTGTGTGTGTGTTCGTTCGTTCGTTTATA
>CAHIKZ030004683.1:0-27500 GCA_903632075.3 Acanthosepion pharaonis
CATTATACAGTGAAACTTTTAAATAATGCACTCATGTAATTGGGCCTAAGTTGCCTCAAATTGATTTGAGGAGCATTCTCAAACTTTTAGCAAATGTTCACTTGACATGAGCTTAATCAAGTATTTATAGGATATGGTATAGAAGCCTCTTCACTCATAAAATCCTGTACTTATTTAATATCAGGGAGCTGTAGGTAGCTATTGAGACACCATGCCTGAACATCTCTCCAGAAATCAATCGACCATTAGTGTAATCAATTGCACATAGAATTGCTGGACATCAGACTTATAGGATGTGCAGGTTGTGTAATGGATACTGGTTCAAGATAAGAAATCAGAGAACCAAGTTCGAATTCCAGTCGCGTTTGTTAGATTTACTTACAGGTAAATACCCTTGAGAAAGGTAAGAATCCATCTCTTCTTCCTCCAGTTTTGGGTTAAATAACTCATAAAGGGTTGATTACCTGTAAAAATCAAATCAATCAATACTAGGAACCTATTCTAGAATGTTTGCCATTATTCTTGATAGAGCCAAAAACTTTTCAGTACACCCTCATATATATATATATATATATATATATATATATATATATATATATATGTGTGTGTGTGTGTGTGTGTGTATATTTATTGCAGCTATTTCTTATTAAAAGATTGGATCCAAAACTGTAATCTCTGTTTTTATGATGTTACAGGCTTGTAACCATCACTCCCCTGCAACAACTGGAAGTGTTTTTTGTTTTTCATCATTTCAACCCATACAAGGCAGTAAAGCCACTAAGACACAAGGGGTTACTGAGTGTGAAATATTGAGCCCATATTAAGTAAAATAATGAAGCAATTTATTCAGTGTATTGGATAATGCATTCATCAAATAGATATTTTTGTGACATTTATCATTTGGTTTCTGTTTACAAATAAATATTTATATTGTACTTTGTATAATAAAACTTGACACCCAACAAAACAAGTTATTTTAATAAGGAACAATATTATAATCACAATTTATCATGACCAAGAGTTTTGTCATACAGGCCTTGTTAAAAAAAATTGATCATGCCAGAGTATGTGCTCTCTCTCAGAAACTGTAACTAAGGTCTGCTCAGCAGATTTGCAGTATAAACAACAGAGCAGCCATTTGTAAAATTTGGCTATCTGCTCTGGATGATGGGTGTGCTTGCCATTATCTTGCTCAGATAAATTCAAGTATACCCTGGAAACTTTTACTAACATTGGTTGGTTTTATTGTGAAAACGTTTACTTACATAATAATATCTATCTATCAATCTACCTTGGCATTACTTTTCTATTATTTCCATGTAAAGATTGTTGGAATTGTACCAATTTGTTCAATCAAATTCCTTTTTCATATAACTCAAATTTCTATAAAAAACACAAATATTGAAAAATCAGAAAATGTAAATAAAATTTTTTCTCCTATTTCTTTTTTTCTTTCAAAGACAAACAACACACACACACATATTATATATATATATATATATATATATATATATATACACTTTTTTCCAATCTTACCAAAAATAACTGCACAAATTATACTTCCGTGGTTTCAAATGTTTCTTAATTGCCTTCAAAAATATCTTAAAAAATTATCAAAAAAAGAAAATAAACGACTGTGTTATACCTTTCAAAAGAAAGTAAATGAAGTTGTTTCTTGAAAGCTTTAAAAATGATTTTTGTTTACTTTCTTTCCCAGACACTGAATCTCCTCCTTTTTCTATGTGGCATATCCCTTCAAGACACAGGAAGTTGTGGAGAGCCATAATCGCCTATCTCGTGTGGCTCTTAGCAGATTTTCTCCCTTTGCTAAGGTTCCTATTTCTCTTGCCTTCAGTATGCTCCATGAGGGTTAAGTTCTCCAAGCCCTCCTTCTTCATTATATGTCCATGGAATTTTAGCTATCACTTTCTGGTTCATGTGATCTGTTTGTTGCTATTTTTTATAAGACTTCCTTGTTACTTACTCGCTCCGTTCATGGAATTCTCAGTATCCTTCTGTAGAACCACATTTCTGGATATCACATAGAAACAAAGAAAAATTACTGGATTGCTAATAAAATATATATATATATATATATATATATATATATATATATATATATATATATATAATCGGACAGTGTGGGGAAAGCTTTTAATTGACAATGCGTTTCACTTTCGTTAGGCTGTTAGCTAGACGTCTTCTGGTCAGAATGAAAAGAATAAAAATATTTTCCATTTAGTCCGATTTGTCCACTTTTGTTCAGATTCTATATCCTACGCACACACACATGATTAGGACAGGTGAAATTTCTACTTTTTCCTTTGTTTTTTTAGAGTCTATTTATTGAACAAATCTTAAAATATAGACGGACATTAACTTATTTCAAGTCTATACAAGTTTTGTCCGCCCTGCATATTCATTTTGAAAATTACCCACTTTATGCTGTTTGAAATTTAGTTAGAAAACCTAGATAATCAGTAAATATAAAAAATAGATGGTAGCGTAAGACAAAGATGTGTCTACTCACTGGACTTATTCAACTTTTGCAGGGAGGCAATCCTGAGAAAACAAAGTCAGGATTTTCACCTCGAACCATGCTAATAGCTTGGTACTGAAATTTAGGATTTCTAAGTTTTCTGTGAATTGGTTTTGATAAAACTTTTCTCAGCTGGTTTGCCAAATATGGCAATGCCATTGTTAGGTTTTCATTATTCTATGTAACGTCCTTTAATTTTTTTTTATTTCAGATTCAACAGTTCTTGGGTGAATTACGCTAATGGCATCTCTCAACAATGGGATGTGGAAAAAGCTTCAACGATGAAGAAAAGTCTGTCATCATCAAGGAAATTCCTAAAGGCACCCTTCTTTATGTCATCTGGACACGGCTAGACAATTCCTGAGGGTTCCTTCGTCAAGGTAGAAAAGACCCGATTTTGGGACCTCCAAGACTGTAATAGCTACGAATTAAAGGAATATTAGCTGCAAGTTACGTGGCAAACCCGGACAAACAAACAGGGCCATTTTCACTTCCTTATTTACCGAAAACCACCAGAAATTGCATCATCGGGACCATGGCTTCCATGCGAGAACCCCTGAAACTGCCTCCTTTAATGCCTCTTCCCAGGAATTTGAGGCTTCAATGGGCTCGGAAGTACGAGTTGTATTCTGTTCACTGACGAGACCAGCCCGACCCTTGACAGACCTGACGGTTGGGAAAATGGTTGGATTTGTTTCGGAGACATGTTTTGGTTTGGTATCATTGGGAACAGACATGTTGGCCCAGTCAGGGTGTGTGAAAAGGGTTAAATTGACAGCATCTAACTACTGCAATCTCTTGAAGGAGGTTGTAGAAGTAGACTTCTACATTTATTGTTTTAACTCAAATCTATCCAAACTAAACACATATAGGCTCTAAAATCAAATATAGAAACTGATGTATTCTGATTGGTCCATAAATAATAATATTATGTTTCCGCCTACGTCCGCACGGATGACCTCGAGTTGACCTGTTCAAAGTACAACGCGCAAAAAATGTAAACGTGTTCTGGAGCCTATCACGTGGTTCACATTACTTATAAATACTTGGCGACATCTTCTCTCGATTTTTTTCTGTTCTCACCTACAAGCAATGTAAGCTCTGTGGAGAATTTGCGTTTTTCCCTTTGGGGAAAACGCCATCAAACCCACACACGTTTTTCGCACAATTTTCAAACTGTTTAATTCTCTTACAAGTAATACTACATCTTACTAAAATTCTCCAAACTCACACACTTTTTAATACACTTCACAGTTTATCAACAGGAACATTTTCCTCATTCAAAATTTCAAGTACAAGTAAATTTCAGCATTTCAAACCAAACACAACTGAATTCCTGTTTTGCACAATTGTTATGCATATATAAATTCCATTTACGTGTGCAACTTCTCTTGTTGAATGTGTTTCTTCTTGTTTCATATTTTGTGGTAATTTACGAAATATAAATTATTTTGGCCGATCCAGTGACCCCTGCAAGGTATCGAATCCCTGGCTAGATGACATACTGCTATTACTTCTAAGAATTCTAGTAATCATGCATGACAACGTACCCTTCTACTCTGCCAGTGCCACCCAAGCATTTCTAGGCTCTTGCAGCATAAAAAGGTGAAAAGTTAATGGTGAGGCCGGATATCTGACCTGTATTATTTCTAATTTGTAACGTAAATCTTGGGCTTTTTGCTGATGACCATATTTTTTGTCTTCTTGGTTAATCCTTTTATTTCGTTTTTTAGTTTGAAATTTTTTGATATATTGGAACTTTTCATCTTTCCTTCTATATAATAAATGCGAATGTCAGTGTGTCACACTTTTTTCAACTTTACACCTAGAGGCCTTAGCCCAATATATCAAAACATTTTGGAATCAGGCCGACTCCGTGAGCAAAGTAAAAGCATTCCGGGCCATATCCTGACGCAATCTTGAAATTTTGGATTCCCAAGTTTTCATTACTGCGATTGTTTTTGGTGATTTTTTGCGACTTTTTTTTTTTTTTACATTAACGATATTTATAACTTAGAAATAAGTTTGGGAATATTCGAAATTAATTGCGAAATCTAATGAAAGTCACTCATGAAATAAAATTAATTGTTTGTACGGAAGATAAGGACCTACATACATGAAATTCTCTTTAAATTAACTGGCGACAGAAGAATTATCGTTGAATTTCTAAAAGCTAAGCTTAAATATAGATAAGGCGGCTTTTAAGCCAGTTATTTATATTGGTGTAATCCTGGCTGATCGGCTGTTGTAAAGATTTACATCCTCATATGCTCTGGTAGCACCAAGTAGTAAAAAAAATGGTTATTTTTTACTGCAACTCCAGTTTACTATATTTTACTCACAAACAACTCACGTCTTTCTCTCCTGTTGACAACCAGTTTCAATTTAAATTCTAAAACGTTGCTAAGTGGTAGGAAGTGACGTCACAATCATAGTGATTGTTAACACATCCTCCATTTAAATAGTAGCACTGTTGTCTTTTTGGGTTCAGCTCTAAAAGTTTAGTTGTCTGGTTTCTCTTTGACTCATGAACCCGAAACAAGGTTTTGTATTCAAATTCTGGTGTAGGAATCTGAAATGTATCCGCACCGGGAACCTAACGGCAATAACACTCTTTTGTTTTATTATACCTTGTTGTCATTCCGATCGAGACACTCATATGCTAACATTCCACACTACTTTAAACAAAAGGTTAGAAAAGACACTACCATCAATACTGAAAGACAGATAACAGATACTAGGCTTAAGTAATTCATTTCCATGACAAAATTGTTTCAGGATAATGTTTTTATAAATTTCAACCAAGAATAGTACTGGCTGTTTAGTCAATCGCGTCAAATGTTTCCTTATCAGGAAAAGGCTAATGTTACCGTTACCATTTCTTCAATGAATTTAATGTAGTTTCCTATTTTTATAATATAGGTTTCCCGTTTCTTTGCTTTCTATACCGACCGTCGACATGGTCAACAAGTCTGTAATATATATATATATATATATAATCGAGTTCACCTCAAGCAAGGCAGTAAAGCCACTAAGTGGTTACTGGCTGTGGAAGAATTAGAAAACGGAAACTTTACTAAGAAGCAAGAACAAAAGAAGAATAATCAGGAGGTCAGTAGATATCGATTAACATTGCATTTAAATTTTTGAAGATTAAAGTTGGCTGAAAAGCATGGAAGCAGAAAGGAGTTCCACAAGCGAGAAGTTCGAGAAAATAAACTGTTAACATAGAACATATAGTTACATCTAGCCAACTCAACTATTAATTGGTGAAACTTTGTCGACGTAGACCGTCGTATTGCGCGTAAATTAAGAAAGTCTAAGTACCCTGGCGAAGACCAAATCCGAACAGTTGCCATAAAAGTATTTATAGAAAAGGTACAGGGAGGCAACCTTACGGCGGCGGGAAATTGACTAAAGCCGAGACTCCAGATCAGGATCAAAAACATTGCTGGTTTTTCTTTGGATTTTATCAAGGATCTCCAGGTATATAACGGGAGCACCAAATCATATGTGGCAGAAATATTCTAAGATTGAACGAATGGTAGACTTGTAGATATGTAAGATAGATTCAATAGAGAAAAATTATGTGTGTATGTGTGTCATTTTTTAAGGTAACAACACAATAAGGTCAACAGTCAGAACAAATCTTGAAATTACTTTGTACATATCTGATGAAAGACAATTTTATCGTTGCGACGAACATAAGAAACACAATAATGGCCGACAAGTCGATTTGTATACTGTTTCTTGTTGAATGATCAAAAAAAAATCAGTAACGATGATTATGCGCCAAGAAAAAAGTGTATGTAATTGTATGCGTAATGAAACTTTGATGTGAACGGTACTTTGAGGTCTATATGTAGGATTTGTGTGTGTGTGATCACAGAGTAATGGTTATCAACAGAAACACGGAATCAACAAATCGAATTTCAGCCAAAGTTTGCTTGTGTTCCTTTATTGTTCGTTCGCCCGTCCGTCGATCTGACGAGGACCATCAAGTCATTCTAGATTGGTCGACCGTTATACTTAAAGGCTCCAGATTACTTGGCACGATGCTTAGTTTCGGCTAACATCAAAAAGTCATTGTTCTTTAGATGGTGAAATTCATTTCATTTATTTTCCAGCGTTCCTTACTTTTTCTTTTCTAGCGGAGGTTATGCGTGGAGCCTCTCTAATTTTGGTAGATTTCTAGTACAATAACTAAACCCTCGACCAGCTAACTACCGTTTCGCAGCAGTTGTTCAGTCTTTTCTTCTTCCTGTTTTTATATGAGAGTTGCATTCTAATTAGGTGAGACAGACGTAAGGAGAGAAAGAGATATGGGTTTTTAAAGAAATCAGATGTTTTCTTTTGAACAAAATTATTCGCCCCCCCCCCTCCCGCCAACTGAATATTTTGCTTATTTTCTAATGAAATGCGAATATTTACTAGTACTTGCTGAATTTACCATAGTTGATTCTATATTTAGTTTTGAATAATTTATGAATTTCTTAGAAATTTTGATCTATTATATTCATAATTATAGATTTATAGATTTATCTAAAAATTGGTGCAGTCCAAAATTATTCGCCTCCGTTATGAAAATTATGAAATATTATTGCTCTATGGCAATTGCAATGTTGTTTTTTTCTTAATTTGACATATAATGCAAACACCCTTTGAAAATGTAAAAGTATTGACTTGATTCTATAATAAGACAATAATATGTGAGTACCACGTACCGCGATAACTCATTCGTTCTGTAATCATGGCGAAGACGGCTGAACTTGACAAGAAGCTGTGAATAAAGATAGTTGATGTGTACAAACAAGGTGATGGATATACAACACATTATAAAGTGTTCAAATGTCCCTAGAACTACAATTAGTAGCATTATGAAGAAGTACAACGAGACTCATTATGTTGAGAATAAATTAAGAACTGGCAGGAAACGGTTAATTACTGAGAGAATGGAAATGAAAATTATTAGAGATATTTCCAAAAATCCTCACTCAACGAAAATTGACATTGTCAATAATGTTAAAACATCAGGATTGAATGTCACTAGATACTTTCAACAAGCAGGACTTCGAGATTGTCACCCAAGGAAAACTCACTTGCTTAAGGCTAAACAACTAAAATGCAGATTGGCTTATGCTAGAAGATGGGAGTAAATATTGCAACTCCGCTTTATGGTCAGAGGAAACCAAACTATATTTTTTGGTCACATGAAAAGTCCTTCGAATATGGAATCAAGATAGAAGGTAGCTAAATACGTAACAGTGTGTGAAGTGATCTAGTAAGAAACTATTAAAAACGATTTAAAGTCACTTATCACGAATAAAGGTTACACGATTGATTAAGACAAGAGGGCCAATAATTATGTCCTATGTTAAATGTTTTTGGGTGTTTTTTGTATTTTTTTTTTGACATTAAAATAAAAATGTTGTTGTGGACATCACATAACATTTTTTCAAATTCATTATTTCATCATTTGTGAAAAAAATGCACATGAAGTTTCCATGAAAATTTGAGGTATTACAGATTTAATTGGAAAAATGGAAAGGGGTTTGAAGAATTCTGTCCACAACTATATATATATATATATACACACACACACACACACACATATATATTATTTACATTTTTCGGAATGTTGTCTTCATCTTTATTGCCATATTCACGACGTTTCGGCCGTTGTACGCCCTGGACGTCTTTAGGTGTTTGGAATTTCGAACTGAACCCTTTATTTCGTCCACCGGGATAGAGTGTTCTAATTTCACGTGCTATTTCTCTTCCGTGTGTCCTAGTTATCTCCCTTTTGCTCAACTCACTAAGTTTTTGTTCACCACTGCAGAAAGCCAGGTATTGAACTCACAACTTTTGGGGTCAAGTCACTGGATTTAACCAAGGCTTTTATCCACTGGGCCATGTGTCCTTGAGGACATCAGTAATATAATACCGATGTTCTTTATATATATATATATATATATATATATATATATATATATATATATATATATATATATATATATATATATATATATATATATATATATATATATATATATATATGTGTGTGTGTCCTTTTGCTTCCGTGTGCTAAAAGCACTCAACTGCTCATAACTGTAACGCATGTACTTTAACTCCCATATCACAATTATTGATAATTTACGTATCAGATACATATGTGATTGATAGCTGGCGTCAGTATTGAGTCATACACTAACTGAAAACAGACATTAACGTGAGATCCATTAGTGAAAAGTAATTCTTTTTAACCATACTCTGTGAATGTCGACTAGAAATTCTCACAGTTTGTCTAATATTGATGATTTGAACAAACAATATCGACAAGATGGTTCGCATTCCGGATCGCATATTTATTACGTTTTGATACATATTCACCATTTTTCGGACACTCAACTCTCTTCTTCGGGTTTGGCGGTATCAAAACTTTCTCTTGGTACTTACAGAAGATAGTTCAATACTTTGAAAACCGAGCTAGATGTTATTATAATTGCAATAAGTTAGTAATATCAGATATAAATACAAGACTAAATTTTTCGTACGGAAAATAACTGTTTATTCAGTTCTGGACTATGTCAAATTAACGTCAGCCGAATTCAAAGGTATGTGGTTTCAGGTCTTTTTTTAAACGACCGATCATCATTATGCGAAGTCGGGTGTTTATATAAGTTCCTGTTATCCGGATGTTCTTTGCGTGCATGTCCTAAGTTCAGCTGAGTTCACTTCCTTGTTTATTTTGCTGCACCTACCAACATCCTTCGAGGCCCAATTCTGCACTTGGTGGCTTTGAAGACACGTTCTTGTTTAATTCTCGGTGTTCCTAGTTCTTTTAATTTTCTGAGGTGACACAGAGTACTAAACTTTGATATCTTTTAGGGCGAGTCCTGTACATACAGATCAACTCCTCTTAGATCAAAGGTTCTTGATGAACATTAGATTCCATTCAGACCTGTTTGACTATTGTATATTTTGATAAGACTTACATGAAAATATCTACTCATGCAAATGTGAATAGACTCGTATACTTGTAAAATTTATTTTACTGATCAAATCTAACTTCATTCTGAATGAATGATTGAATGAGGTTGCACGTTGTCGGGATAAGGGAGTCAATCCTTTTCTTAGCTACATAGTACGCGTTTCGCCAGGACGACATACGGTTTTGAATTCAGAGTTGTCTTTCTCCTAGACTGATTTCCAACCAAGGCTACAAAGCTTAAACTACCTTACTATTCAACCCATAGTTAAAGGTTTTGAATTCAGACTTGTTTTTCTCCTAGACCGGTTGCTACCCAAGGCTATATTTACCCATAGCTGGAGGAAGAAGAGATGGGTTCATACCTTTTCCAAGGGTATTTTCACGTAATATACACGTAATAAAATACAGTACCTCCAGTGATACATATTTTTAAAGTGTCTTCATATTTCAAAAGTATGTATCAGTGGAGGAATAGTGAAATGAGGGTCACACTAAAAGTTTTACTATCTAGTGGTTGGAATGCACATGGACATTAAAAATCCTCTTAAAATGCGAAAAAATTGTTGAGAATATTGAACGATTTGTTAATATTTAAAAAATATTGAACGCGGCTATTAAATGTATTTTGTGTCCTAAAAATACATGTTATCCCCGGGTACATTGCTTTTTATTCTTACATTGGCTATGCGCAAAGTATTAGCAGAGAAAATGTAAGAACAAAAGAATAGGTACAAGATATGCAAAGTCTCTGTATCAAGGCATTTGATAGGGTCGACCATCGCTACCTTGCTGCTGTCCTGCAGGCCGCTGGATTCGCACCCAACTTCTGCCGCTGGATTAGCCTCCTGTATCGCTCCCCCAGTGCGGTGGTACAGGTAAACGAAAGGTTGTCGGACGCGTTCGTGCTGTCTAGGTCGGTTCGTCAGGGTTGTCCGCTGTCGCCTCTCCTTTATGCTTTGGCGTTGGAGCCTCTCCTTCGCCGGCTGAAAGACGAGACCGGCAGTCCGGCCCTACGTGGAATTGCCGTTCCTGGAGTCTCGAGCCAGGGTTTCCGCGTACGCTGATGACGTATCTGCTTTCGTGTCGTCCCGCAACGACATTGAGGCGGTACAGAAGGCGCTTGATCGGTACGAGAAGGTGACAGGGGCCAAAATGAACCACGACAAGTCGTCCGGCTTGCGGTTAGGTGCCTGGAAGGGGTCGCTCTTCCGGGTTGCTTTGGTTGGACAGACGGTCCTGTCCGCATTCTTGGAGTGTGGTTTGGGCCTGACCTCCAGCTGGAGAAGAATTGGTCTGAAGTACGAGCAAAGGTCGATTCCGCCGGTCAGACTTGGAATCGACGGAGGTTGTCCGTGAAGGGCAGGGCGGAGGTGTGTGCTACATACATTTTCCCCTGATTCTTTATCGATTGTCCGTACTTCCTCTCTGTAAGACCCACAAGAAGGTGCTCGAGCGCTCGCTATCCTCCATTTTATGGAGAGGACGCGGGAATCGGGTCGACAGACGAGTCTGCACTAAACGTCCGTGTCATGGGGGGCTGGGAATGCCGCACCTGCCGAGTCACATCCGTGCCTCTAGGTTGGCTTTCCTACGCCGCACATTGACTGGAGGAGATCCGATTTTGGAGGGGATTGTTAGGGACGCGTTCCCTGGCCTTACCATCAGTCCCCCCCCCCATCTCGCGGGTTGAGCGCGGTCGTAAACCCCGGGATCAATCGGTTTTCCTTCGCGAGTGTCGGTCGGCCTTGAGGGCCGTTCCCCGGTCCAGTGACCTTTCTCGGCCTAGGAAGGTCTTCTATCGTGAATTAGTGGAGAGGCCCGCGAAGGATCCCCTACGAGATATGCTCGGCATGTCGGAGGAGGAGTTTCGCTCCTACTGGTCTTGGGCGCCAGCGGCGGATTACCTCAGTAACCCTGAGTTTTCGCTTAGCTGGCGATTGGCTCGGAATCAGCTGCCTCTCAACGACAAGGCTTTCATATGGGGCTTGGCGGATTTGCCAGACTGTGAACGGTGTGGCCTTGGCTTAGAAGAAACGGCTGCGCACGCCTTCTACCATTGCCCCCTGGTCCGCCCCTTATGGGACCATGTCGGCGAGCTGACGGCTCGTCTCGCTCCTGAACAGCTTGTGTCCATTAATCGCGCATACGCGTGTGACAACCTATTGCACATCGGGGTGGATTCCTGTGTAACCCTCCCCTTGGTTAGGTTAGACAAGCTTCAGTGTACCTAGTTAATGTAAGTGTTGTTCCTGGCCTGCATCCCGTCCGTTCTTTGGTTATGATCCAAGTCGAGATTCCCAACCTCCCCAGTTTGTTTTGACCCCCCACTTTCATCTCGACTGGGTCAGTTTTATATTTTCCCATTCCAGCCTAATATTTTATACTTTTTCCCACTCCCCTTAGCGAGAGCGTCTCTTGATTTTGTCCCTGGGCAGAATACAGCGGTCTCTGTTTTATGGGTTGGACGGTCCCTACTAACATCAATTATGTTTAGTTTGTATTTGTGTTTATTTTAAGTTTATTATTGCGTTCATTTCCCTCCCTCTCATTTTATCATTATTAGAATTGTATATATATCATCATTAAATTTTTTATGGCATGGGGCACGATTTTGGTAGGTCTCCCTTGAGAGCACGTGGTATTATGGTGGTTGAAGGATTGTTTGGTGATGGACGAGTTCTTTTGGTGAATGAGTAAAATGTAATGTACGAATGGGTCGCGAATCTGATTAGCTAGGTATAAGATAGTTAGTGTTGACCAGCCTCTACCCCTCCCCTTTATTGGCCTCGTGCCACAATTTGTACTTTTTGTACGAATAAATATCAGTCTCTGTATCTTGGCATTTTTCTTGAAAACCATAATGTGTGTACGTGATACTAACAGAAGATGAAATGTCCTCATAACGGAGATGAAAATTTCATGGTATATTTCCTGAAAACCATAATGGAATAAAATGACCTAGCTTGAAAAAAATATGATTTCCTTGTTTACTCTAAACCTACCTTATATATATATATATATATTAGTTACATCAGCATCTTTAATTCAGCACTCCGTAGTCCAGCAGTTTTTGAATCATCCCCCATTAGTTCGTTGAGCGGCTACGACGGCAAGGATTCATTATTGGTGACCGCCATCTTAACAAAATAA
This sequence comes from Acanthosepion pharaonis, assembly GCA_903632075.3. NCBI lineage: Eukaryota > Metazoa > Mollusca > Cephalopoda > Sepiida > Sepiidae > Acanthosepion > Acanthosepion pharaonis. The sequence continues at coordinate 12,681 of CAHIKZ030004683.1, forward strand.
AATAAAGGAAACTATAAAAACTCCTACAGAAGGTAGTGAAAGAAAGCAAGACTAAACACCAATTGCAAGACAGAATACATGGTTGTTAACAAAAAGAACAACCTAATATACAAATCACAAATATGAGATACCAAAATCAAACAAGTATAACAATTTAAATATCTGGGAAATGTTTTAACAGAGGATGGAAAGTATGACACTGAAATCCGAAGGCGCACTGAAATAGCAAAAGATGACTTTCAAAAGCTAAGCAAAGTATTAAGAAACAGAAGAATTTTGTTAGAAACAAAGAAAATAGTACCAAACTGTTATGCAATATCAGTCCACCTATATAGCAGCGAATGTTGGGCAATCTCTTTACAGATGAAGAAGTGACTTGAAAAAACAGAAATGTGGTTCTGCAGAAGGATACTGAGAATTCCAAGGACGGGACATGTAAGCAACGACGAAGTTTTAAAGAAAATGTAAATAAAGAAAGGACACTTATACTTAACTTCAGGAAGAGACTGTTGAAATTCCTAGGGCACATGAAGAAAAAAGGCTTTGAAAATTTGATACTCAGAGGAGAAAATGAATGTAGGAGAGACATAGGAAAGTAACACATGACCTACCTAGTGTGCTTGAGAAAATGGATGGCGGAACAAGGTTTAGGATAGATAAAAAAAAGCCAAAAATTATTTATGACAAGAAATTGTGGAGAGTAATGATCATTATTTACATTATTCGGATTATTGTCCTCATCTTTGTCGCCATATTTATTACAACGTTTTCGGTCGTTGTACGCTCCGGCCTTCTTCAGGTGGTTGGAACGTCGAAGTGATCCCTTTATTTCGCTCGCTGGGGTAGACTGTTCTAGTTCCACGTGCCATGTCTAATGGATGTCAGGTATCAGTTATCTCCTGTTGATTCTCCTTTCCAGGTTCTCTACCGCCTTATCCAGGTACTGAATTCATTCTTTGGGTCCTGACACTGAATCTAACTAACGCCTTTATCCACTGTACCATGTGTCCTCCCCATTATGCTTTGGCAGTAAGGGACTACCTTAACCAAACCTTTCCACAGCGTCCGTTCGGAAGAAGGGGCGGCACCTGCCCTAAAACCAATGGATTTCTTGGTGTAGTAAAGAACAAAGTTTATGAGAGAAGCCCCCACACAGTGGATGAATTAAAAGAGTGCAACTCAGATGTATTTATTGAAATTGATTCAGATCGGGATTTGTGTCGTCCTGTGTGGCATAGTGTTCTGAAAAGGTTCGAGGAATATTGAAGGGGGACATTTTGAACACTTAAGAGATTAAACTGTGCTAAAAATAAATGTAAGTAAAATGTTAAACAAATATACATAAACAGTTTTGAACAAATATGATTGTAATAAATATAAATGTAATAAAATATTTTAAAAAATGTAAAGTGTATACCCACTAAGTTTAAGCCTACTTTATGCCCACCTTTTTTATATATATTTATATATATATATATATATATATATATATATATATATATATATATGAGATAAAGGATTTTTATTTTATTCATCTGACATATTTTTATTACTTAAACTTTATTTCTTGTGGATAGCCATATTTGTGTAGACGAAATAAAATACTGTTTAAAAATAAACAGAGCATCTACTCAGATATAAGTATCCACCAGAAGTAACGCTTAAGATTATATATATATATATATATATATATATATATATATATATATACATAAACTTTACGCAGAACATTTTCTCCACCGATCCAAGATGAATTTTGATTGCTACCACACACAAAAACAATGGTTAAACAGGAAAATATAAAGAAAAACAAAATTATTCCTTTAAATAATATGTGGAAATAACCATTCTTTGCCTGATGATAGTCACAAGACCTGAAACACGTGTAGCAAAAAATATGAAAAATAAGGTATAATATATATTTGAAAAAATAAAAATTCCACATTATAACCAAAAACATTTGCGGCTTCACTTATATATATATATATATATATATATATATATATATATATATATATATATATATTAGATATGGAATGTCTGAAAAGTAAGGTACAAAAACTTTTGCATGTTACCAGCGCTGCTATTTTACTTTTATACGTAGTTACTATAAAAATTAATGCATTTGTTGCATAAATCCCCGAGCATATAAATATCTTTCTCGGAGGACATGACCTCAAGCGACTGGCGCAATATTTGCATCTTTGCAACAACCACGTCATCTCTGGCAAATCACTTCCTGAACATATGGCATTTAAGGGGTTAAAAAGAGATAAGAAACCATGCAACTAAGCGGTGAATGCGGCAAAATATCCCAACCAAATCGCTGGAAACAGCCTTTCGTCGAATTGGTAACGTTGCCGTACAGCAGGATGATAACATTACGCAAACGTCCTCATCTCTTTCGACGGACAGCTTCCTTCCGTCTGTCCAGCGTTTCACGGGATTAAACTGCATTAACTGCTTAACGAATACTTGTTTTACATCCCAGAGCAGTCGCCATCAATTTCTTCGCCGATTGCTGACCTCTGATTTTTGATGGGGTCAGTGGTGATGAATACGTCCAGGTCATGGAATCAACATTTGTATCCGGAGTAAACTGATCATGCGCTCCAGAAACTAGCCATCAGTTCCCTTGTGCCGTACCAAACGAAAAGCAATGTCCGTGTGCTGGGAAAAAAAAGATGATACTTTTCGATATTTCAGCTTCTTGTAGACGATTGCATGGACCATTGTCTATCAGCTTTAATCAAATATTCAACTTATAGATGTTCGTTCTGTAGATATGTACACCCTGATATGTACGCATTACATCAAACTGATAACTGCTTTCTGTTCGTTACTCATTACATCTTGCACTTCTGTGTTTGTCCATTGGTTTATGAGGGCAATCATCTTTGTTGTGCCGTCGCATATGCATGCGCTCAATATTAAAGCTGTTCTGGCTGTTACAAGAAGTTTTTTATACCCTTATCCATGTTGTTTTGTGTTTACAGCTTTTATAATGTTTTAATTCTGATCGATTTAAGCTCATCTGTACTTATATATATATATATATATATATATATATATATATATATTGGTAAAATATCCGTGGGTAAGTAATCCAAGTGAATCCTAATAATATAAAATAATAAAACTGATTAACAAATAGAGCTCAATGTATTTATTACAGAGCATATATATAAATTACAAATAAATGAAATTCCAAAATACCTCCGTCTGAATGGCCATTTCGCTCTGCAAGAGCTTGTCAACACTAAAAAGTTAGATAAAATAAAATATATATGAAACCTAACTTTTTTTAGAAGATTTAAATAAGGGACTGGAAGACAAACAGAGTCTAGAGTTTAGAGGAATCTTTATTCCTCTCATTCCTTCTCTACCCAAATCTACTTTGTTCTTTTTTATTTTTTTCTCTCTGTCTTTCGCTTTCTTCCCTCTTAGATCCCTTTTCCCTTATTTGTCGTCTTTTCCTCAGTTTTATTTTACTTCCGGTCTCTTATTTAAATTTAAAAAAAAGTTAGGCTTCATATTTATTTTATCTAACTTTTTAGTGTTGACAAGCTCCTGCGGAGCAAAATGTTCATTCACGCGGGATATTTTTGAGTTTCATTTTTTTGTAATATATATATATTGACCATTAATATGATCAATATCATATATCATATTTTATTTTAGTTTTAATTTGAAGCTAATAAATTACATTTAGTATTTCCAATAAGCAAAATACTTTTCTGTATTTCCAAAATTAATTCAAATTGACTAGAAAGAGTTTTTCTTTGTTAAAATAACCGATTAGCGCTCCTTTTTTAGACGTCTTTCACCGTAATGTAATTCTCTTTACTTTTCTCTATATTTTTCTGAAACTTTATTTGAGGAATATTGGCTGATTTAAAGTATAATTAATCTGATTTGAAACAAATATTCTTTACTTTAAGTTTAAAATATCGCAGAAAAGAATTTCTTTTTAACCCGACAATAGCCGTGTTGACGTGTTTTATAGCATGATGGCAGATTGTATGTTGTTCTACCGAGACTTTATCTGTAAAACATAATTGAAGAAAATGACGTGAGCGCTTTTTTATTTCATTTTTAAGTACTCAATCATCTTAAAATTTAGGAAACTAGTAAATTTACAGCTAAATGGAGAATAAAGTCGTCGCTTTTATTTTCTGATAATGTAGTGTATAGTCGCACGTAATTATAAAAACAACAGGTTTATATACTAATAAAATAATGCAAAATTATTGTTAAAATATTGATGTTTCATGATTTGTATTAAGCTTTTTTATTTATGATTAATAAATATAGTTTTCACTTAATATTTATATCATCGAAACAGCAGAAATTAATACAGAATTTTAATTAAAATTTAAAATAAATGAAAACAATTCTTGTAAAAATTAATTATTCATAGAAATATAAAAAGAAATTAAAGGCTATTCTAATTAAATAATGCCATAGTTTTATTGCATTTTTTTATTTTACGATTCAGAGAAGATTTTTAGTAATTGGTGTTTCTGTTTGACAAAAATAAATTGATAATTTAAATTCTCCAAGGAATCCTGCTTTTAACTAATATAAATACGAAAACTCTGAAATTTTAATTTCTTGAAATTTCATAAAATTAAGTCGAGTTAACAGATGTAAAAAAAAATTGCGAAAATTTTCTAAAAGAAATATTTAAAAAAAATAATTCAATTCCTTTGTGAACAAGTCCTGAAAATTTCATTAAAATCCAAAAATTATTTGATTTTTACAAGAATTTGCAAAACAATGTGTTTTACAAAAAAAAAAAAAAAACGCTAAATTTCCTATACTAATCTTTGGCCCATCCCCTAACGCAAGAAAAACAAGATTTTTAACCAAAATTTCCAACGTGTTAGAAAGGATTAAAAAATTTAATAAAAAATATTTTGGTCTTTCCTCTTAATCATAAATAGTTTGACGATAAACCTTGTTTTTCTCAAGTTTGGGGCTTTTTTCATTATGCTATCATTTTTTGAGAAAATCTTTGGATGTACTTATATAAAAGCATGCCTTTCCTAAGCACATCTTTTTAAAATTGGCCTTGAGCAAGACTAAGCTAAGATTACTGTAAAGATGCAGAGGGCGATTATCTCCCTTTTTGTAGGGGCGAATTAACGATGATTATGTGACGGCTAGTAAATAATGACAGCTCGTGGGAGAACAATCAGGAGTTGCCGTGTAGACCACGAGGTAGGTGACCGTGGTAGCTCGGTGGGGATAAAGAGAACGAACGGAAATCATGTGGTCCAAAAAAAGGAATATAAAGGACATCACCCAGCCTGGCTGTTTTCCTCCGGGAAATACAAGTAAGACTTTCTCGATTTCCACTCGTCACACTGCTTGTTTTTATAGGTATTATAGTTTTTCTGTGTGGAACAAATAGAAACAGGTATATAGATATTTGTCATAATTTCTTATATATGAGAAATCTGTATATGAAATATTTTGAGGCACATTACCAATTTGGCATTCATTTCTTTCATCTTTTTCTGGTCCTTACGTTGTGTTAATGTATTAATATGTCACGGATGTACTAATGCCTGCGATGGGCATTGGAGAAGACCAAGATAGTTATTCTCCTTTTCTAAGCACCACATTTTATTAAATCTTTATAAAAAACAGAGTCAAACAATTAGAACGATCAATTTTTAAAATTATTTGTTCAATGCTTTTAATGTAGCTTCATTTTTCTCTCCGGCACAAAACGATTCTAAGATGCCCGATAGGCACTGATTTCATTAAACAAGAATACGTTTGCCTTGAGATGTCAAGGATTAGCAAATAGTTTTTCTATTAAAAAAATAGTTCGACTTTCGCCATTTCTCTGATAAAGTTGACTGGAAATATTGAAGTAAAATAAATGACTTCTTTTTGCCTTGCATTCCTGCGATCGTTTTTTTTTTGTTTTTTGTTTTTTCGCATTGTGCATTTTTCATATTATGCGTACATCCGTAGATCAGCTTAAAGCAGTTCATCTCCTCTTTCGAGTGTTATTTGAAAATAATTTTTTTTCGATTACTTTTATTTTAGAGTGAATATGAAAGCAAAGAGGAATAAACATGATTTTTGTGTCTCAATGCGTTGAGTCATCCGCAACATCAACAGGACTTGGGAAATTGATTTAGCATGAGAACGGACTGATCGTCGCTGGTTCAGAAAAGTTGTTTATGGTGACATGGGTTTCCAAGATGAGCCTAATTGTTGTTGCAGGCCACCAATTTACAATGAACAATTGAGGACAGCCACGGAGGCTGATCCAGAAACAAACACGTGGGTGTCGGAAGTAAAGCTGGTGGTAGTTCATACAACAATCAGATGATATCGGGTATAAATCGGAAAAATGAAGAACATTCGGAACTGGGTACATCATGATTTGACATACGGAATCAGGACATTAACTCCAGAGGTATGCCATGAGAATAGAAAAATTGTTGTAGTTCATATTTTAGTTTATTGTTTATCCCATAAATGGTCCAAGCGCCACTCAAGGTAGAGAATTGTTTCATGGGGGTTGCTTTATGAACGTAAGAATTATGGATGATGATAATATTTAGGATAGATAACGGTTGACCCTAGACTTGAAGAGGTTAAGATTCTAGTGGTAGGGGAAACATTCCCCCTGGAGTATGTTCCACAAACAGTGGCTCTTTGGAAGAAGCTGTCAGAGTGGAACTTCTTCCTTACTGATGGTATACGAAGGGAATGAAGATGGTTCATCCCTGTGTACATGGTATGGCGGTTCTTACTGGCGAGAGTTGAACTTGACCAGCAGCTGGTATGTTTTAAGACTTGCTGCAGCTCGCTTGTTCGTTTAAAAATGTCCTATCTTAATCATGTGTTTATGAAATGTGATTTCTCTATGATAATCAGAATCGTGGCTTTCTCTGGGTCGACAAAGTTGTCCCCCACTCAAAGTTGTTCCTCACTCCCAAACCAAATCTTCTTCGTCAAAGATCCTAAATTTGGTGACGCAGTAATGGAGTAATTTATCACGACCTTGTGCAACCTTGTCAAACCATGACGGTGGAATTCTATCGTCATATTTTTTTTTTACAATGATGTTCACTCTGTACAAGGCCAAAGAGCCACTCGAAGTAGAGCGTTACAATGTAAGAGACACAATTTATGCGGATACGTAGGGAAAAGAACGGTTAGACTAAACTTGAACAGGTAAAGATTGTATTGATCTGGGAAAAATATGTCGGAGTTAGCTCCTCCGCAGTTCCTTAATCCTTCAACAGGGGTCTCTCTCTCCTGGCTATAAATACTGGGTGACCCTTTGCCCTGATCTCTCTTTTCCCCTCAGGCCTTGGGCCTTATACCACCTCGCGTTGATGAGGTGGGGTAACTCTTTTTGATTTATTTCAGCTAATATAAATATGTGAGCTCACACCAATACACTGTTTCCCAAATTCTGGGAACACGCTAAGAACAATACCAATACAGGTACGTACGAATACTCACCACAATACACACACATAATATTCAGCACAAACTCAATGTAACTGTCTATGTGCTTGTAACTTGTTAATACATATATTTGTTTGTATATAATTATCGGTCTTGTTTTGTTTGTTTTCTTTTGACTTAATTAAAGTCCAACATACTTATGCAGCTGGACCGGCTATCAGGAAATTTTAACCCATGTGTGTTCTTTACATCTTCACCGACACGGTCCACTACAAATATACTTTTGGGAGTCGGTTCCACAGCAGTACCTCATGAGAAGCTACTCGAGTGGAATTTACATCTCACCAGTGTAGTACGAAGAGAATGAGGGTGCAATGGCTACAATGGGCGTATCATGGCTGGTTTTAGCCGTGAACGTTAGAACTGGTGGAACTAAGAATGTAGTTCGTCTGAACACTTTCCATGGAAATAGCGATTTAGCAGCGAGAGGCTTGTCACGTTTCGTCTGTGAGAAAGTCGTTGTAGGATGGAAAATAATTCGTCACCCACAGGGACCTGGAGACGCTTTTGAACTCTATCGAGGCTAGAACTGGGCAGCTCCTGCCCATATATGGTAGCATTGTTTCATTTTCGGTCTGATCTGGCTCTTGTAAAGGTAAAGGATATCAGAAGGATTCAGGTACAGGGAACCGATCATATTCCCAGCATCTTTAAAAATGTATATAGTACGTAAGGTTTCTATGAGGACTGGATTGAGCTTAAGTCCCTATAGACGCTCAAGACACGAGGCTTCCCTGAGGGAACATCCGTTTATCGCAATTGGTAAAAAAATTCTGGATCAGATTGTTTACCAAGTAATACTAAACAGACCAGTGCACTGTTCACCCATAGGTGAGGGATGGATACAAACGTTTTTCGAGGGCATTACTGTCGCAACAGGAGCTTAAATTTTTGTTCATTGCGAATATATAAGTACATATTGTTACAGCGTATAGACTACATATGTTTATGTAGTCTATACGCTTAAATAATCTGCTATGATTAGTCTAGCAATTGTGAATTATGTCTACCGGCCTATTAAGTCTCTTGAATGTTCAGGCCAGTAGACGTAATTCACATTGTTTAAAAAACAGGGAGTCTACTCAAATATGGTTATCCATAAAATAACATTTGTAGTAGTAAAGGAAATATATACATATATATATCGGATGTCTAGTCACACTGATGAGCTGTGATGAAGCGAAACAGTCTGTGGATGACGATATTAGCTCGCGATAAAATAATTTAATCGCTCGAGCATTGTGGGGAGTAAGGAACGAATTTGTAAACAGTCGCTATTAATGCTGATAATGCAAGACTCCCATAACGATTGACTTCTTTGAGTGATTGGTGTGTTTATGAAAAAATAAATACGCAAAAATCTGCCTCTCCTTTCTCTCTGCCGATGGCCTAGGGGTTAGAATCCCCGACTGATACCAAATCGGTCGGGTTTTGGTCCCGGCCTGAAGCAACCGGATGTCTAGTCACACTGATGAGCTATGATACAGCGAAACAGCGTGTCTGTGGATGACGATGAATACATATATATATATATCCTCCGATCCGGTGTACAACCATAGAACCTTACTTGATTGTGTGTGTGTGTGTGTGTGTGTGTGTGTGTGTGTGTGTGTGTGTGTGTGTGTGTGTGTGTGAAGTAATGAGCAATTTGAATGTGGCTAAAAATCTACTTCTGTGCAATGAAAAGATAATAGTATAAGCCCCGCCTTTCCTGGCCTATCTCAAGCTATAAATAGATTGATTCTTAAAAGTTGAAGCGATCGTAATACAGAGACTTTGACCATATTCTATTTTCGCACAACATATTTTGCCACTTCGTATCGTCGTAAAGAAATTTCTCCAGATATAGCACTTGAGCAAACATAACAAAATATTTAAATCGTTTCCCAAAGACTAGTAACTTTTTTTTTTAATATTAATTACGTTTTTCTAATACGACAGGCAGTTACTGATTTTATAATCCATAGCATTTAAATGCGTCATCAGGAACGAGAAAATCTTATGCTATTATATGCCTTGCCACTGCAACTGTTCAACTGTTATGAGGGCAGTAGTACTACGGTCAGGGTACTTTCAAAACAAGAAACGTGGGGAGAAGCTTTCAGCATTGAAAGTATTATTGATTTCTCGAAGCAGAACTAGCCGACCATCCAATATACAAACTTGTATTTATGCGCTAAAAAATTGTATTGATCTTTATAGTTAAACGTTTTTATCAGATTAAAAATAAACTTCAACCTTTGATTTGTCATAATTTTTTCGTTCAGTGGATAAGTATTCTAAGATTTTTCTTAAAGACTGAATATTTCTGTCACGATTTTCCTCTCTTCGACAACCCTATAAACAAGGCAATGAAACGCTATTATTTCGTTGACCCATCAATCTCTAATTATGAATGTAAGCGTCTGTCGCCTCCATAGTGACTAGCGAGATGTCAGATAAGGAATAAGATGTCAAAAGAAGGAAGGAAGGTGAGAGAAAGAGATAATCTATCTCAATACAATAAATAAAAAATAGTAAAATAGTCATGACTAATTAGCTTTTTAATTGCTCTAGATAACTCACGAGATTGACTGTAAATTTTACATTATCAAAGGTCCCGAAAAATTGAAAAATTACTCTGAGTTGACCTACGATAAGTATTGGATATTATTCTAATATTTATTACTCTAGTCTAATATTGAGCGCTTTGTTAGCAGAAATTCTGCTAAATTCAGTATTAAATTATATAATTTTACGTATATTAATTGCTAGTATTAATTGCTATTTTATATTCCACACAATTTATTTATAGGTCCGTTAAAAATTTTATTCACTCTAATGATAGATGAAGTAAATCCACAAGGCATCCTTGAATCTGCTGCCTAATGATGTAAAAGCATTTATTCTGTGCAACAAATATTTATTTTCTCACAATATCCTTGTCAATATTGATAACCCAACGATTCTCCATTAAGCACATTGAAGATTATACAGTGAGAATTGTGGCACAATGGGACCTGGTCGAAATTAAAACGTACACAAAGTCACGTGGGCCTAAATGTTATCTGGACTGGGTTTAATGACTGCGCAGACAGTAAAGTCTAAAAAGATATTCAAATTGGCCATCTGCTTTCCATAGTTCATAGATAGCACGAAAGTGAAATAAGTAAATAAATGAAAACTTTCAGGATCAAGTGCCACTTGGTCGGAAGTTATAAAATTCTTGTTGTATGCTTATGTAGACAGAGCCAGAGCTAGAATTGCCAGTTTTCGAGTCACCCGTTGTGTGGCAGGGTGTCAGTGGAGATGCAGAAAAGCCGCAGTCGTGAAGTAGAGAAATGCAGTCGGGTAGTAGGTGAAAGTCGATAGAAGAGAGACGATTAAAGCGAGAGAGATATAGCGCCGGAGTTCTCGTTGGCCGAAGGGAGGATGTGTTCCGTTAGTCTGTCATGAGAGAAGACAGAAATAGCAACAAAGTTGTCCCAAGCTTAATTTACCCACCCCACCAAACCGTGCCAAGTGAATCCATGACCAAATATATCGTTAACAGGATTCATGTTTTTATTTCGCGTCATGGTGACATTTTCATTTTCCCTTTCCCTCGTGAACGTATAACGAGCCTTTCGCCCAGTTGACGTGCACACTGGCGTTGACGTTAATCGAATTAGAACGTAGAGTGACGAATCGCCGAAAAACTGTAAGAGAACTCCGGTGTATGCTTATAAAATCTCGAGTTAAAAGTCCAGCTAATAACAGAGTCGAGTCACGGAATTACTGATCCAATCTCGTATAGTGTCACAGCACATACAAAAACGAAATCTGTTCGGAAACTATTTTGAATATCTCAAGCATTGGTTGTGCGGCCTTATCAAACAGTCAGATAAAACCTTACTGTGTATGAACAAACACTCACCCTTGATAATAAAGGAAGTCTCACTAATGTCTAGATTAGTGAGTTTGGGACCATCATCTTTATGATTTCTCATTCCTTTATTGTCTTTCCTGCCCTGTGGGTGTCAAATTTTCAAACCCCCCTTTCTTCTATGTCCAAGAAATATCAGCGATCTCTTTCTGATTCTGGATATAAGTATCCTTTTTGTTTCCATTTTCCTTAAAACTTCATCGCTACTTACGCACTCAGTCCATGGAATACTCACCATCCTTCTGTAGAACCACGTTTCTGTTGCTTCCAGTTTTCTCTTCGTCTGTGAGGAAATTGTCTAGCATTCACTGCCATGCAAGAAGATCGATATTGCATAACAGTTCAGCACTCTTTTCTTTGTTGCTAACGACATTTTCCTGGCGTGTATACAGATTTCATTTGAACTCTCTGTTTACGACTCAGATGCAGGTAAATATTTATTTCACCAAGATGGGGCAAAATTTACTAGTGCGCAAATGTAGTTACCATAAGAGAGAGGAAAGATCTTGTTGCACCAATATTCCTAGGAGTGTAGTCTTGCTAGTCCTGAGAATCAGCAGCTAATATCCCGCCTTTACCTGAAGTCGAACACAAACTATTGGTATCGGAAGTGAACAGGCACTTATTCCAGGTAGGAAGAAAGCCAGCCAGGCAGATTTACCAAAATGACACGCGACAGATATAGATGAAATAAATAAATAATAATAAAAATAAATAAATGAAATAAGTAAAATAGGCAATAAAAATAGCAAATAAATAGATCATAAAATTTAATATAGAAGTGGTTATTTACATATGTGTGTATGTGTGGGGGGTAGTTACCAAAAAAAAAAAAAAAAAAACAAAAAGAAAAAGAAAAAAAAGCGATACCTAAAGTTTAAAATAAATTTTAAAAATGAAAAATCTTTCTTGAAGCTGTTGGGATTTTTGTACCTAGGATTTTGTTGCTATCTGAGTGTTAGGATTTTAAACATTTTCAACACATTTTTTTAAATGAGACATAAAAAGTTATTTTCTGAAACAAAAGTAGAATCAGAACGTCAGTTGAAATAACATATATATATATATATATATATATTCTTTTTAGAAATATTAGTCAGTTAGTTAAGTGCCATACGTGATACACACTTGGGTGATCATGTATCTTTCGATAGATGGCTGACGAGGCAGATTTTTCCCCCCTCAGTAGGTTGCCATTTATTTCCACTAAAGAACCTAACCTTTCCTGCTATTCAACCCATAGATGAGGAAGAAGAACTAGATTCATACCTTTCCCAAGGATATTTGTGCGTAAGTGAATCTAACTAGACTTTGAACTCGAATTCCCGAGTTCTTAGCCTGAGCCGATATCCATTACACCACAATGCACATTTAGAAATATATAACAACAATAAAATGTTCAATTTTTCTTACAGTGAAGTGTGTTTTATAAAGTAATTCGTCGTACTGTGTGAGATGTGTGAAAAGACTTAATTTATGACGGTCAGCCTAATGTGTTTGTGAGTTCGTAGACAATCAATAAGAATGTCGTCAAGTACCTGGATAAGAAAAAACCTATTGTGCGACGAGAACTATGGGTTTCGACCAGCCCGATTCACTGCTGACGTCCTAACTACCATTACATACAGAATTAATGAGGTCCTTGACGACACACAAACCGCAAGAACTATAGCATTAAATATCTCGAAGGCCTTCGACAAGGTGTGACACAAAGTTTTGCTACACAAGCTCTCCAGCTATGGTATCACTGATGGTAGTTATTAACGGCCAGTCCTCCGAGATCCTGACAGTTAACGCGTCCTCCAGGGTTCACCTCTCGGACCAATCCTCTTTCTGATTTACATAAATGATCTGCCTAAGAACATTTGTAAACATCCATGTCAATGATACTACGATATAGGAGTGCACCCCTAAATGTGTTGACGATCAGCTGACATCTCTTCCGATCTGACTAACTTCTCAGTGGAAAAAAATAGCTGGTTATATTCAATCCCTCTAAAACCAAACACGTTACATTATATCACCGCCAATCAGATCAAGAACTACCGCCAGTCACGATGAACGGATGTCCGCTCCAGTAAGTACCTGACTCCTCATGTTATCTTCTATCTTTATAAGAGCCAGATCAGGCCGACAATGGAGTACTACTAACATATTTGGACAGGAGCTGCCCAGATCTCCCTTTCCATTGTTGAGTTCAAAAGCGTCTCCGAGTCATTGTCGGAGAAGAATTATTTCCACACTCCAACCTCTCTCTCACAGGCGGGGTGTGGCAAGGCTCTCACTAATCTATCGCTAGGCGAGGAGTAAGTTCCACTCAAACAGCTTATTCCCGTAAGCCACTATCCTATAAAATAGACTCTCAAGAGGGAGTCAAACGTTATCTACCATTCCTATCCATATAAAATATCCCTTAACGTAACCATATATCTCGAGTGGTTCTGAGCATTGTACAGGCTGAACCTTACTATAGAAAAAAAAAAAAAAAAGGGAAAAAAATGAAAAAGGTTTAGTAGGCGGTTGCTGGTTAATTGCTTCTATGTGCGTAGACATGACCCTAGTAGGCGGCTGCTGGCTGGTTGTCTTCCATTTTGTGGTTTCTTCCGAAATTGTGAGCCTGGAGATGCAGTACGCTTCTATTTTTATATCAGTAAGGGGATCTAATTCCTATAAAGCTTTCGTTTTAGTTTTAATTGCAAACTAATAAATTAAATTTAATAGTTCCAACAAGCAATATACTTTACTGTATTTCAAATTGAATTTAAATTGATCGGAATGAATTTTCTTTTTTATTATCAGTAAAATCGATAAAATTGTTCATTGACAAATCTCCCCATACAATATAATTAGCTTTACTAAAAGATATTTAAAAAATAAAATATGATTTTCGGAAAAATTGAAAAAGAAATAGCTAATTTAAATTTTAATTAATCTGAATTGAAACGAGTATTACATTTAGTTTAAAATATCGCAGAAAAGCATTTTTTTTAACATGGAAATGGATGCTTTTATGAGATGTTGAGAAATTTATCTACATTATATATATATAGGTAACTATACTCGTCTCGAAAAACCTTCGAATTTTTGATTTGCCAATAATCAAATCAATCTCGAAGGAAAAAAAGGTTTTAAAAAAAGAAAGAGCCAGGAACATGAAAATCTGTCGAAAAAAATAGCACAGATACAGGTTCAAAGCCCAAAGAAAAAAAAACCCGACATGAGTAAACAACTAACTAAAAAGAGCTCAATACAACTGTTTTACTATATATGTACCTCTAAAGATTCGCTAAAAAAATACCACAAGCATAATAAAAAAATATCTATTTATGATGAAAATCTTTGTGTTATTATTAGGAGGAAAGCTCAAAGGATTTTATATATTTTTTTTTTATTTTGGTTAAAAATCTTGTTTT